>CAJQUW010007489.1:0-85087 GCA_907163375.1 Prostheceraeus crozeri
TGTAATACATTATGATGCAAATTACCTAAATAACGTACAAATTTGAGATAATATGGAACTGAACTCAAGCGCAGTTAGTAAATTAATAATTTACGATTTCTGAACTACATTTTGACCATTCTTGAAATTATTCTGCACATTCTGAAACACAGTTTGTTGCTACTTAAATATATGTCAATCTTTCTGAACTATATTTTATGAATCTGAAATGCAATTTATCCACTGAGGAATACACATCCTGCTTCTGAAATTAATATCCAATGCATGAAATATAATTCATACATTATGAAATCCATTCAACCTCATTGAAATGCGTCTGATATCATCTGAATATAATAAATAAAGTTTCTCGATTAGATTTGATGATACTGAGATACATGATTACATTTTCCGAAATACAATCAACACTTTCTGAAGTCCAATTCACTGTTTTAAAATACATAAAGTACTTTCTGAAAATCTTTTTCCATGACTGAAATTGAAGTAACTCTTTCCTTAATAGCCTACATCTTGTGCATTCTGAAATACAAATTACACTCTCTAAAATACAAGTCACATTTCTGAAATAAAGCCATTGCCTCCAAAAATTGAACTGACACTTCCTGAGATTCATTTTACCTTTCTGAAATACAACAATTACTTCCTGAAGTTCATGTAATATTTCTGAAAATAAACTGACATTTAAATAAAAAGCATTTTACGTTTCTGAAAGATAAGAAACGAGGTCTGAACTTTATTCTATGTATTTCTAGCTCAAGTTGTACTTTCTGGAATACATTCATTCTACAAATCTGAAGCGTAACTTATGTATGACTTCTCAAATAAATGACAAAGTTCCTGAAATAAATCTTGGAATGGTGCAGATGCAACGTTTTGAGATGCTTGTTTCAATTTTGTTATCAGCCGTCAAATTGTGAGGGTCCTTACGATTTTGTGGAAATTAACCGGTACAGGAAGTTGTAGTACATAATCTGGAGGATTTTTGATGTAGTTAATCGTTTATAATTGGTTTCTGATCGCGATTTTTACATTCAGTCATATATTGAAAGAGTTTTAGAGCTTTCTAATTTTGAGAAGTCAATAGATATATATATATATATCTGAGCAAGAAATATTCCAGTTTTGATATCAAAGTAACGGCTTACATGTAGGCCTATGTTGGTTTATCTGTCTTGGGATTGAAAGATGCAATAGAAATGTTACTCTGACCCCAGTGGAATTGACAGTGGAGTTGATCCACCACTGGAATTGAGACTCATGCAATCATATACGATTTGGCATTGGTTTCAAGCTGCATTCTGCACTTTCAACTGATCTTGCCTGGCTGGCAGCTTATAGGTTTACTTTTGGGGTCTATTTGAAGTGTCTGCCTGAAGCCCCCCAGTACCGAAGAAGTCTGATATGTCATTGTCCATCCTTCTTAAAGTGGATCATGACCAATGTTTTGTCACTATTTTCAATCTGATCTACCTGGCTGAAAGCTTATACATTTGGGGGGCGGACTTTGGGTGTCTGTTAGAACCCCCCCCCCCATCCACCACCGAAGATGTCTGTCATTGCTAATCTCTGATTCCTGGGATCATCAGGAACAATTTAGCATTGGCTTCAACCTTTACCCCTCTCGGCTGTTCTATCGTGTTTTTGTGGGTCCTTTTCTCTGCCCCCGTCATCACACCCACCATCGCCGACCAGGCGGACGTCCAGTTCCTAGAGTGGGATAGTATGCTGAACATCACTATGTGAATGAAAATGGGTGCCGCTTTCAGCTGGACTGAACCCTCTGTTTTATGGTTTATATAACTTCGATTTAATATAGGAATCGATTGATAATCATAATTAGCTTGCAGTTATAAACAGCAAACTTTGTAATTAGAATGAGTCCAATAGTTTCCCTCAGGAACAGAATTGTGATGCAATCGAAAAATGCAATAAAAATATGCATTTATTTCAGAAAATGTGAGATTGTAGGCCTATTGAATTCAAATTATTTTTTCAGGTACTGTCAGAGCACAATTTTAGGGTGACCCATCTTATTTTGTGCAAGCGTTTGTCAGACCAATGTAATAGCTCAGGTGAACGCTGAACCAAAGTTAAATTTTTATCATTCCAGCGACTAATCAAGTCCGAATGGAATGTAGGCTTGATTGGAGAACACTACTTTGGTATTCCGAATTTGAGATACATAGAAACTAACCGTATCTGAGTGAAGTCTCACGAAACGACAAATGTTCATCAAGAGGCACTCGTAGCTTAACAAGGAATTGCTCCTGTGAATCTAGCAACAGCTTCTTTAAAAATCTATTTCCGAATTTCATTTTGGTCTGATCGTAATCGTGCTGTAATTATGAGCTTTCTGATATGCTGAAAGTCTTAGGTCCATTTTCAACGGACGCGGCGCGTCTCAGGCGTTCAGAGCCTTAACAAACCTATGGGACTGTTCACACGAGACCACGCGTCCAAGTAATTTCGGAAAAAAGTTCTGCTATGACGCGCGGTTTGCCTACGAGATAGGAAAATCCATCGCTCGCCAAGACACCTCGAGGCTTGCTTTACCCCCTGTACTGAAACCTACACCGCAGGTTGCCAGATGTTTATGCAGAGAAGTAACTGACTTTCGACATTTGCTATCCGACAATTCTGACCTTCTGTGAGGACAATTTGACCAAATGAACATCAAAAGTTTCATGAGCATCAGTGGATTTTCATACTTTGTCAACCATGAAATCGAATTCATGAATGCATTTGGAGATGAATGGTATTTTATTTACTGCAAAACGAGTTTCGGAAACGAAGATGAGAAAGTTGTTATTGTTTTGTAAAAAGTGCTGCTATTTGTTATTGTTCCCAACCTATCTGATAATCTTTGATAGAGTAACACTCCGGATTACTATAGAATAGACAATGTAAGTTTATAAAGGTCGTTTTGTGAGCTAACTTATGGCAAAGTCAATCTGTGCGTCAATTCTATTTCATGATCTGTCACCTGTGCCTTGTTGTCACCCTATGAATGAAAATGTGTAAATGATGTGTGTGTCCGCTCAGGTGAGGGCCCCGCTCAGTTGGGTTTGAGTGTTCAGGAATTGGGGCCGAAACGCGAATCCTACCTGAGTTCCTGCTGATGACTTCCTAGCTGGTACAGGGAACGCAAAACCAGTCCTTTTAAGGACTAATTTCATTTTATTTTCAGTATGTATTACATCATTCGTTTGCACTATTTTTTCTTGTTGCAGTCTACTGATTTATTTTACACTAGTTTCTTGTGACTATCAATTTTATTTATTTATTCAGATTTTGATTTTTTACCTAATAATTTTCATTTGTGCTGCTTATTTCCTTCCTTTCTTTAAAATTCATTTATTCATTCATTCATTCAATTTTTTCCTTATTATTTTTTTTCTTTTGCTACAATTTCAATATTCCATTACAGTCATACTTCACTAATCAATTTCAGCAGTTAATCTTTCAGAATTTATTACCCATCACTTTCCTTTTTTTCTGTATTTTAATTGTTAGCACGATCTACACTTTGATAATTTCTTGGTTAGCTTATTTTCTATATTAAGTTAGGTAACAACGTGAATAATTATCTCCTTTCCCATCTGCAGTGAAATAGGTGATTGATAGCATCTTCCGTCGTATACAGATTACGCTTGTCATAATTGTTTGCGGATTAAGGCTAGATATGATGGGACACAGACCGGTCCTCTTGAGAGATAGATTAAATTTCATGAATAGTTAGACACCAATTGGTCCATTTATAACAAGTCTAGTTCCTTATTTCATTTTCTGCATGGAGTAGTTCCAGGTGAGACGTTGTAGGTCGATTCTAGCAAGTTCAGTACCCATACTGTAGTTTCACATGTATTTTATTTTTTCTTTTCTTCAAAGTTCATTACAAATTTATTCATTACAGTTATATTTTGTATAGTAGGCTTAATCTTAGTTTATTTTATGTAGTTGTAGCTGAGATTCCTAGAGGATGATGATTTTCATTTAAATCCTTAAAAACCCTATTCTTTAGAAATGTGAAATATCAAATGATTAGCTTTCGCAAAATTATGTAGTTGATAGCAATCCCCATATCCTAGCGATTAACTTGCAATGTCAATCACTCAAACGTACGCCCTACTTCACTGGAAAATTTGAAAAAAAACTTTAGCGATGTTGGTCTCTTTCATCTGTCTTTCATTGTGCTCCACTCCTTCAAGTCATCAAAACGCTACATAACGTTTATTTGATCCAGATCTTAGAATTCTTAACTAAATTTATTGAAGCACACTTCATTTAAAAGGAAATTTCACGATGATGGTTGTATCCATTTTGCAAACAGCAGCCATTTTTTCTCCTTGAAAATTCTCGCTTGTATCGCTCATGCTCATCGCAATGCGCGACAACATGCGATATAGCTTATAATTGTGCTGAAAGTTTGACAAAAGGACTGATTTCACTTGGTTTTTATGAATAGTATTGGCAGTGAAATATCTGATCTGATATTCCCTAAAATCATGCGACAACCACAACCTATAGATTTTGATACTCAAGAGAATAATTTTTGCAGATTCGGATACCTTACGAAAATTATTTTTGTCGCCATATCATACTGAACTCAGTACTCCTCTGAGATTGAGCCTATTTTCTAGACTGTTGGTCGACCAAAACTTATCATAGAATTACTCGGATATTGCTCTAAAATAGGCTGTCGCTAGCAACACATCAATTCAGTTAAAAGCAACGTGAAGCCGAAGTAGCATTTGAGATGAAAGATAGACAAAACAGCTGTTTCATCATTTAAATATATTCCGCGAGGCCTTTCGACGACTCTCGTCAAGCGGTACGTCGTATTTACAGACAAATCATGGTAAAACGTTTATATACAAATTGAAATAAAAGAAAGTAAGTGAGCTAAAGTCAAAAGTCAAAAGTCAAGTGAGAACCACGGTAGCTGGAGCGTCATCACTGTTTGCTTTTGCACACACAATTGAGGTCTTGTGACGTTGATAATTGTCGCCTCTAGGAATGGAAGTAACACTGTTTGACGAGCTTTGGCGACCTTCATTAACTCGCTTTTCACGAATGTCCCCTTCATGGAGACAATCGATCTCATCGAAAATATACAAAACAAATTCAATATAGAACTTCCGATCAGCTTTCCAAAATTAAAAACTTTAATTTTGATTTGTACTTACAACATTCAGTTTCTTTTCAATGGAAAGTATTATTCCCAAAAGGACGGAGTTGCTATGGGCAGTCCACTAGGCCCTATTCTCGCTGACATTTTTGTTGGCTATGTCGAAAATTATATTTTCAGTAAAATTAAGGATAACAGGCCCCTTCATTACTTTCGCTTCGTTGATGATACTTTTGCCGTTTTCAGCATTGACGCTGACATCCCCAAATACCTTTCGGACGTAAATAATTCTCATCCTAATTTGTATTTCACATGCGAATTACCTCAAAATAGGAAACGATCTTTCCTTGATGTCAATATAATTAAAAACGACGATGATACCTTTTCTACTTCTGTATTTAGAAAATCCACTTGGACAGGCTTATACCTGCACTTCTTCAGCTTTGTTCCTGCGTCTTACAAACGCAATCTTGCGAAAAGTCTTTTTGATCGTGCACGGCGTATTTGTACTGCAGATCAATTATCTTCTGAGTTTAGGCTTATTCAGGAAACGTTGCAGTCCAATGATTATCCATCCTCATTCATCGAGAAGTACAGCAAACCAAGACAAGAACAGGAAACTGAATATGGTCCTGCAAAGAAGACTGCTTACCTGATGGTGTCGTTCCTAGGCGAGGGATTCTCGAACGAAGTCAGAGCCAAAGTCCGTGCGGTAACTGCTCTAGCTTTTCCATCTATCGAGCCGAAGGTCGTGTTCATGACAAGAAGGTTTCCGGTGCGATCACTGAAAGACATGCTGCCACTCAATTGTTCGTCTGACGTCATCTACCAATTTAATTGTAACTGTGGAGACAGTTATGTTGGACGGACTGAACGGTGGTTGGCAAAACGAGTGGACGAGCATCTTCCGGCATGGCTGATGAACAATAGACCTCGACCAAGATCATCAGAGCCTCCCAGCAGTGCTGTTGCAAGACACGCTCTCAATTGTCCGCAGTTCGACGTCACACGTACAAAGATTTCGTATTTCAAGAAGGTCGCCAAAGCTCGTCACACAGTGTTACTTCCATTCCTAGAGGCGACAATTATCAACGTCACAAGACCTCAATTGTGTGTACAAAAGCAAACAGTGATGACGCTCCAGCTACCGTGGTTCTCACTTGACTTTTGACTTTTGACTTTAGCTCACTTACTTTCTTTTATTTCAATTTGTATATAAACGTTTTACCATGATTTGTCTGTAAATACGACGTACCGCTTGACGAGAGTCGTCGAAAGGCCTCGCGGAATATATTTAAATGATGAAACAGCTGTTTTGTCTATCTTTCATCTCAAGCATCAATTCAGAACGAACTGTTCTCGTCTAATGAAACTTACAGATCTAAGAACCTGATTACATCACAGTGTTCACGCTCGTAAATCTAATGCAAAATGTCTTTATATTTCCTCGAGAATGTGTCGTTTAGATATCATTTCGAGTCATTATGCCTGAAATGTTGCATCTGATTTCATGTAAAGTCTGAAAACTGAGTACATCATTTAACTATCTCGGGAAAATGTCATATTATGGTGTCTTGTTTGGGCTCTTTAACACAAGGAATGTGAATGTATGTTAATTAATTAGCTATAGGAAGTGTCGATAATGATATGGTATCTGTAGTTGCCCCCCTCTCCCGCCCCTCGCTACGTGGCTCGGTGAGAACAGGCATTTTTGTTGGACGCACCGGGCCGCGCCGCGCCTTAAGCTGGTGTCAAAAATTCTTTCAGTCAATGAATTAATCAAGAATCGTTTGGTAAGAATATGATATTTTCTCAAAATTATGGTGGAGAAAATATTAGATAACTTATAAAGTACCTTTGTCAGAATATCAAGTTTGTCATAAATATATATATATTAAGTGAAAACCAAATGCTCTAATTAGATGATGAGGAGAATGTCAGAATATCCAAATATAATGGTATTAACAACCCTTACATGCCAATTTCAGTAGGTTAGTCCTGATTCTCCACAGGCTGTCCCTAAAGGTGTGTGAGAATGAAAAATTGGGACTAACTGGGCTAATTAAAAAGGCATTTATAAGTCGGCTCAAACAAACCTGGTCTAAATAAAATTGGGTGTAACCTGGTAAATATATTGACTTCTCTACAACCGGAAATTTTCGGGGAAAGGAAATTTCATTTTATGCTTGTTTTAATCGAGTATAACCGGGTCAATAAACCGTGTCGTATACCCGGAAATAGTTCACATTTCCAGGCATAATCGGTTCTAATAATTTGGTAATGAAACCAGGTCAAATCGGCTAAAAATCGGTACAAAACTGGGCGAAATAAATACGGCTTAAATCGGGTGTAACCGGGTAGATGAACCGGATTCCAAAACCGGGGCGTATACCGGGAAATAGTTCACGTTTCCAGACATAACCGACTCAAATTTTACTATGGGGAATAGGAAGAAAATTGGATGAAAACCGGACGAAATTTCCAGTGGTATGTCATCCAGATAATGGTAAGTTTGTTTAAACGTGCATCATTATCGAGAAATATTGGATATGATGACATGAATCTTTTTTGTAATATGAAATATGATTGTTGAAATTTAGAGTTTATTTATAGAAATAATTACCTACTTCGTGCAACTTTTTAACCTGTGGACATATAAGGCATTACGATATCATGCATATGTACAATTAGCGCATATGAAAATTGATTTTTACTCTAAATTCATTGTCATGCACCTGTACTCTTCTGAGAGAGTACTTTTCTCTTTTATTACCTTTTCAATATTTCAGCCTTATTGACTTTGTCGACAAATTGGCAACTAATCTACAATCCAAAGCCGCTGTGCGAACATCTCTAGATGAATTGGCATACTTCTTGATGCAACTTTCTCAACTGACAGGCGCTCAATGTCTGGAGTACGCTGAAGATTTGGATGCGTTTATTGAAGAGGAGGAAGATGATCCCCTGACGTGTACTGTTCGCATAGCAGTTAATGATTTGATGTTCGTAAGTTTATGTTTATTTTTAATATTAATTAATCTATTTATTGTTTATTGCACGAAGACGTTGCAATATTCTGGGAATAATATCTATTTTGCATTGGGAATCCCGTCAAAACAGTCCTTATGTCAGATCAGACTATATCGCGAGATCTGTCGAACACCACCAGTGTTCATCGTCAGACAGTTGAAAAGAGACATTGGCATTGATGATAACAACTTTCAGGCACAGACAAAGCTTATCAAGTGGTTCCATGAAGACACGAAAGATTTTCTAACTTTCGAATTCGAGATGGTAAATTCAACTTGGATTGTGAGTTAGGGGTCCTTGAAACAGTCATTCATTAATGGTATTTTACACCGATGATTTGGACTTTAAAGTCAGCTGTTCGATAACTATTGCATTTATGTTCAGGGTCCCTCTGAGACTTGATTAGAGGAGCCACCACGACCGAGATTCGGTTTCCTGTTCTCATCTCACGTTCATATCCATGTAGCATGTTTTAGTTCATAACTTTGGGATTGAATGTTTGAATTGTTCTCTGATTTTTTGTGCTCGACGCCTAAGGCCAAAAGCACATTTAAGCAATCCTACACATCTCTTGGAACTATCTACATTTACTCCTATAGCCCTACTCGATTTCTTGACATACACAGAGTCATTAAAGATAATTGAGATGCAATTTGCAAATTAAGTAGATAGTCTCCCAACCTTGAGTTGAAGCGAATCGCCAAACTTTACTCACTCATTGATTCATAATTTTGTTGTAAACCCTACATCGTGAGCACCTTCAGGATTTGACCCCTAGACTCCATGGGATCGATTTGGATATTTACTCTACTAGTCCAGGCGAATTAGCTCAAAAACAGGCCGAGGTGGAAGTAAATACAACAGATGCCCTTTTGACTATTTCTAGACCACAATTTCATGGAGAATCTGAATATCAGATGCCCCTACTCTAAAAATGTCTGGATAAGCCGTGAGACCAATTTTTCTCAAATGTATCACCTACACTACTCATAAAACGTGAAAAAGGTATGCATACTAATTTCAGATAACTAATTCACATCATCTGAATCAGAATTTGATGTAGAATCCGATTTTTAGATGCTCCTACTCTGAAAATATCCGGATAACCCGTGAAATCTATTTTTCTTGAATATACCTCCAACACTACTAATAATTATGAAACATCCACACCTATATTTAAAGGTACTTTGTCTAAAATCGGGTAGCTATGCGTACACTTGACATGAATGCAGTTTCAACTCGCTTGGAATCATAGTTTCACTCAGATCAAGACGTAGCATTTATGTGACAGCAATATATCGCACTGATTAATACATGTTCGGGAATTGTTTAATTTTTTGTTTCTGATTGATCTGTTGACCATTTTAGCAGTTGATTTCATGACGTTTTTTAAGTGTACTTGATGCTTCATTCATACATAATGCAAGTAGTTAGTTTTGTGGACTCGCTGTGTGAGGATTCGAACGTGGATGCGAACATGTGAATGAACCGCGTTCCGATTTGGGAACCGAACTGTGTTCATTTTTTGTGATTCGATATAATTATTTGTGTGTTAGGATCAGAACGGCTTGTTCCGAAATTGAATTAGAGTATGTGAATTATCGAACTTAAAGTACCTATCCTACAATATCGAGGCTCTCCATTACCACCCCGGCACCTGTTCCTGCTTCCGCTCCGGTCCCTGTTATGCAATGTTGCTACTGATGTGGCAAAACATATGATTCTGTAAGCAAATTACGTCAGCTTATGAATATACACAACACAAATAGTGAGATGAATATTCAAAATAATCACGGAACTGGAAGTCTCCGTGAAAGCGCACTCAATAGTCATGCTCATGTATACGACATCACGCCATCAACACACACAGTAGATATAACTTCGTTTTTATTGAACCATGTTAGATATCTTGGTGTCAAAACGTCCAGAAAAATTTCGACTTGTTGGTCGTCTGATAGCACAATTTCGTTATGTGCGATCAAATTCTCAGTAAGATAAAACGTTTCTCGCACACTTCATCATCCACAAACTATATTTATGACTATGACACGTGATTCAAAAGATAATTTAAATAGTCTTTCAAGTCATATTAAAGCTTATGCAAATAAGGAACAATTTGGTTATAGATAAAATACTAAATATAGAATTCAATGTCATCACCAGTCCATTACTTTTCGGTGGAGAAATCCTAAACTACTAAAGAGTCTGAAAGATTCGAAGGCTGTAATCAATGTGCATTCAAATGCAAATGACTGCTTTTTATATTCAGTTCTGTCAGTATGGATTGCATCTCTACACCATTTTGAATTAAAGATTTTCCTAAGTTTGAGAAAAATGACATTAAAATCAACATACACCTTTACGAAAAAGGAATCAAAGGCGTTTCATATAGCAGCAACTATATTGGTAAACAAACTGTGAATATACTATTAATTGTAAGCAATGAACGTGTACATTATTGTGGAATCAGAAAACTATGAAGATTATACAGGAAAATTAATAAAATATACAAACATTTTTGCGATCGATGCACTCAATCGTGAATATATAAGGCAACTTTGGACATTACCAATGTTGTGTCCGTTGAAGGGCACAAATAGAAAGAACACCGAAACAACTAAACGTAGGCCAAGTAAACCGAAGGTAACGAGACACATAAGGTACTAGGTAAGCACAAGTAGCTTGGAATATCAATTACGCCCTCCTTTAGTTGTTTATGCAGATATAGCGTGCTGCATCGACAATAAAGTTCATATACCTGCGGCAGTTGGAGTCCATCATGCTTGGCTGAAAGCTCTCCAGTTCAGATTTGAAAGAAAATACTATGTCATAAAAGGAGAGCATTGTGTTATGGACTTCTTGGATCACCTAGAAAATGTAGCTCAAAACGTCTATGATAATCACCGTGCGTGCAATAAGTAGGCAACCAATGTCTCTTCTTTCTGATGAAGACGAAAAACATAAAAATGTAATAAAATTGTAATGTAAAGCTGCGTTAAGTGAGGATTGCATAAAAGTTAGAGATCACGACCATTTAACAGGAAGATATAGGCAGACAATATATAGTAAATGTAATCTTCGATTGAAACTAAATAGGCGGGAACTACCCATTTTCCTCCATAATTTTAAGAATTGTGATAGTCATATCGTTTGCTATAAATTGGAAGTAGTAGCAGCAGCAGCTGAAAAATATATGACTCTATCCGCCAGTGTCCCTGTAAACGAATACAAAGGGAAAACAATATACTTTAAACTAAAATTCTTGTGTTCTTATCAATTTGTAAGTGCATCATTGAATGAGTTAGCAAGAGGATTGGAAGTTTATGAACATGTAGAAAAAGTAGGAAATGAATTTGTTCAGTTGTTGCAAACTTTTCCAAGCTATTTTGTCATCCAGTTTTCATGTATGCCTCTGAAAAGAATGAGCGAAAGATTAATGCTTATTAATGAGCAAAGAATGAGCGATTAATGCTTATTTTCCTTTGCAAAATGAATTTCCACTGTTAGCAGATGATATTCTAAATCAAAAGGGAGTGTTTACCTACTATTATTTCAAAGGTCTAAATACATTGTCAGAAAATAGTCTACAACCACAATGTGAATTTTATAATGATCTCACTCGTGAGCATTGTTCAGATGAAGAATATGAACACGCTAGTAATGCGTGGATTGTTTTCAATTGTACCAATTTTTTTAGTGATTACATGCTTGCATATCTTCAACTAGATATATTAGTACTGGCAGATATTTTTGAAGTTTTTAGGTCACTAGGTGAAAGTGAAAATAAGGTAGATCCTGTGCATTTCGTTAGCCTTCCACATCTTAGCTTTACTTCAGCCTGAAATTTGACATCTAATCATCCTTCACACTGCTTACAAGATGAAAGTATGTGTAATCTCTGCGAAAAAGGAATAAAGCGTTCTTTTACTTTTACGAACATTCACAGAAGAAAATGGATTTTAGATAGTCTTTAGCTAGAACAGGTTAAGCTATCAAATTGTCGTAAACTAAAATAACTAAAAAAAGCAATTAATCAATGTCAGTGTCAACACGAAAATAAAGACGATTCAAATTACGAACTCACGAACACGAATGACAAGGCTCAACACAACACGAAACACGATCGTGTTCAGTTTTAATTATCTCATCATGCCCAACCTGATCAAACGCCTTTCTAAAATCATAAGTTATTATGTTGACACCATTTGTATCATTGCGTTCGCGTTCGTGTCACGAACGCAGACCTCAAATGCTCAGTACCTAATAACATGTACATTAGCGTAACTTACGGTTACCCTTATTACTATTTACTAAATAATATCAAGCCTCTAATATCTATTGATAAGCTGTATTTCCAAAGGGACATAAAAACAGTTTTGACATAAATTCTTCTTTAAAACAATATTTTAAAACCATGCTTGTAAAACAAGATTGATAAACAGTTTTGCATATTTCGTAGAAAAGTTGGTCTCAATTATGCTTTTATAACCACTCTTTCGAAATGAGTTACGTTGTTGTGAAACATAACTTTTATGCATGTTTTTAACCGTGCATTCAAACGTTTTTATAACTGTCAGTGTGGCTTTAAGCATGCTTTTGAACTGTGTTTTTAAACAAGCTTTTACAAACGCTGTTTTAAAACTACAATTGAGCTCCCAGTAATTGATGAGCATGGTATACCTAGACTAGTTGATAGGCTCCTGAAGTTTTATTCAGCGCGAGAGCATGTTAAGACAAGTGAATCAATAATCCTACTGTCCGTGGCGAAAGTGAAGGCTTAGGATGCCCTTAAGGAGTTAAGTAGGTGTCAGCTAATGTAAGGCATTCCTGGGTAGTGGATTAAAATGTATATTTAGGCCGGTATTACTTATGAAATAAAGCTCCTTAATCACTCACTCACTCACTCCACGGTTTTCCGTCTTCTTTTCCTCGTGTTGCAAGGGTTGGACGTCCGCAAATGTCGATTTGGCTTGATGACATTTCTCCACACCTTCCGATCCGAAGGGTCGACGGAGGATAGATTCCATTTTCGAAGATCTTCTTTGATGTTATCAAGCCAACGTTTCTTTGGTCGGCCTCGTGGATTCTTTCCTGATAGTTCGATGGTCTGAACTTTCTTTGGCCAGTCGGCTTCATCCATGCGTTGTACATGTCCATACCAACGTAGCCTTCTCCAGCGCACAGTATCTTCAAGTCGATGAATATCAAGCCTAGACCTTAGCTCATCCATAGGAACTCGATCAGATAGGCGCTTGGAGCAGATCCACCGCACCATTGTGTTGTCATTACGGCACAATCGGTTTTGCTCCTCGATGTTGATTGGCCATGTCTCGGTTGCATACAACAGAACACTTCTCACACACATGGAGTAGACATGACCTCGGCTGCTGAAGGGGATGTCTCTGTTCGTAAGTATGGGAATGAGCTCACGAAAGTTCTTCCATGCCAGCTGAATTCTCAGTCCAGCAGCCTCACTGCAGCCACCTGATTGTCCTAACATATCACCCAGGTAACAAAATGCAGGCACAACTTCATAATCAGCATCACCAATACGAAGCTTACTAGCGGTCGGTTTAGGAGCTTGTGCAGCAACACCACGGCACTTTTTACAAGAAAAGCTATGATCTGTCTTCAAAGAACCTTTAACTCCACATAATAATTAATAATATAAAAATATAATAATTAATAATAATTAAAATATAATCCTTAATATTTTGATTTTTTTGATAGAGAGAAAGACCGGGACTTACAGCAAAACATAACATAATGAAGTAGTAACAAAACAAATCGCTTTGAAAATGGCGATGTCAACAAACAAAGTAAACGAATGAAAAGCACTTTCGATCTATTGCGATGTTTAAAATAAATTGTCTGTGCGAGAAGTATGACTAAAATTTTGTATAAGTTGACTTCCTCTCAATTTGAATACAGCGTTTTTTTGGTTCACCCTGTAGAGCAATCAGTTTCAAGAGCAATAGCAATAACATCAAATTGCAATTGGATGATTGACTATTTACTTGGCTTAACTGTTCACGACATTTTATTGTCGAGAATTCCCACAAATTGCGGACATGTGATGCGTGATTTTCTAACATTGAAATCGGTAGCGTTTCTTCGACGCAGACTGACTATCTTTAAAATTGCACGTCTTATCTTTATGATGACTGATATATAGATGTATTTGTCAAGGAAAACCTGTTGTACGCATGAACTCAAATACAGTCTGCCGATGTAATATTTAACGTTTGTGTCACTGTGTAATCAATAATTCAAGATAAACAGCATGATGACATCGAAAAATTATTCGAAGGTAGACAGTGGTTTTTGGAAATTGAACTAATCCATCGAACCTTAATCATGTGAACCAGAATTCTTCGAATCATGGCGTTAATTTCCATCTAAGGACACATCTGTGATATGACCTTAAGAACATGTTAGCCAAATGGTGCATGATTTTCAGAATCTCCAACATTCTTTCCGCTCTAAATTCACATCTGCTTTGTGCAATGCTTGTGGGAGAATGTTAACAGAAGCGTCGCAACTACGGGAATCGACTTCTCCAGAATCTATTTACTGGTGGAAGTTACATGAAGCTGTGATGACTGCTCTCGCAAAATCACATAATGACATAATTGAATGTGTGAAGGCCGGGAAATTACAATTCGATGTTGCTGCCTTTGTTCAAGGTGTGGTTTTGCCCAACATGGGAACCAATGGTGAGTTTTACTTTCTTGTAGATGGATTTAGGTTTTTATGAATTTAACCTCTTCGATTTATAAGGAATAACGTATTTCTTCTTGTACAACCCCTTGGCTCTACTTTATGTTGACTCTTCCAACCAAGGATGGCAATTTTCCGGCTTTTCCAGTTTTACCACACTACCTGAGACGTTGAATGCATTTCATAATGCATAAATTATATTTCATACATTGGATGTCAATTTCAGAGTATGTATTATTCATTTCAGATTTGCAATGATTAAGTCAGGTGTAATTACTTTTCAGAAGCACGATATGTACGAGTATTTCCTAATGCATAATTTGCATTTCGGTTTCATAAAATAATAGTTCAGAAAGATTGACATATATTTAAGTAGCAACAAACTGTGTTTCAGAATGTGCAGAATAATTTCAAGAATGGTCAAAATGTAGTTCAGAAATCGTAAATTATTAATTTACTAACTGCGCTTGAGTTCAGTTCCATATTATCTCAAATTTGTACGTTATTTAGGTAATTTGCATCATAATGTATTACAAGAATATTTCCATCGATCACTATTTATTTAAAAAAAGTATATTGCACAAAAAACTCAAAGTCCCACGTTCATATCCTCTAAATTGACGGCAACTTCATGGAATGATGTGGTATGTTGAGCAGCACGTACAGTCTCCCGGTGCTATTGACGTTATGGCTTCTTCGATAAATCTTTCGATCTATGTCATCATTTGCTCTCTCATTGCCGACCTGCAACTTGGGGTGAATAGCCGTCCTGACTTGAGCTCCCACTTTTGCCAACATAACCTCGATAGGGCTGTACGGCGAGAGTTGAAGAAGAGCGACGTAATTTCCCTCGAACACAGCAGCTAAACGGTTATGACTTGGAGCGTTGTCTATCACAACAACAAGATCTTGAAGTCGAAAGCCGCTGGTAGCCCACTGCTCCAATAGAACTTGAACCCACTCGTTCACATTCTCCCATCTGAATGAGCCTCGTCTGGCATTTATCTTCACGACGCCATTTGAGGAGTTGCTTCCAATTAGGTAAATATTTGGCCCACGACTGGCAGGAAGCGTGACTGCTGCTCGCTGACCCGCTCTGGACCAACCCCACACCACTTGTCGTCCTTCGCGCATATAGTCATTGAGACTTCGAACGTATGTTCTCCTCCAATCCTTGTTTTGAGCACTGTTCATTGTCATTGGCTGCTGGTGTACTGCCTTGACAGTGAAAAGTCTACCTTGCAGTGCATTACCAATGGGGGTGGCTGAAACCGATTTGTTCAAGGCAGTTAGGGCGTGACTTTGAAGGAATCGGAGGGTAAGACTTGGGTTCGACATAACAAGAGCAGTGATGCCGTCGATTTACTCTTCGTCCAACTTCTTTGGTTTGTACTCGTATTCAACCTTGCATTTTCCAGTCGGCTGATCAGATCCGACCCACGTGTAGTCTGTTTTGAATTTCACGCCCAACGCTTCGGAAAGTCCTCTCCAGTTCTCTCACTTTTTGACAGTTTCGACGATAAGTCACAGATAAGTCACGATTGTCTGTGCTCTTGTTACATGTATATGTCTTCCTTTCCGGCAATAGTCTCCCGACACAGCGGGCAAGAAGGATAATCATTTGCCAAAACTTGTGTGCTGCAATTATCATGAATGAGATGCAGGCAAGGAAGGTACCTAAATACTGACTTTCGCAACATAGATGGTCGACAAATGCAGCAGTTATACTAAAGATCCACTTCTGTAATGTATCAACAATAGAACTCAAACATTTTATCAATAAAGGGGATTGATTCAGCTTCCAATTTAGAATTTCATGTGTGTTAAATAAGTTACATCGGATTCATTCACTAATCTGAAATTAGTAAAAAATCTAGTAGTAGAATTAACTAATGAATATCTTTCTGAAATACATTTTGGCCACTCTTGAAATCATTCTGCACATTCTGAAACACATTTTGCTGCTTCCTGAATATATGTCAATCTTTCTGAACTATTATTTTATGAAACCGAAATGCAAATTATGCATTAGGAAATACATATCCTGCTTCTGAAAAGTAAGTACACCTCCTGACTTAAACATTGCAAATCTGAAATGAATAATACAATCCGTTTCCCAAATCGTTGCCCAGCTCTAAAAATTCTTATACTTTTTGTATATTATCATCAAATTTAATCGCATGCTGATAATCGATCAATAAACTTATTTACTTGGTCAGCTGAGGCACTTGGTTCAGGAAACATTATAGCGTGGCTTGCTTAATTAAGTGAAGTAATTAGTGATTGTCTGCGTTGTTACTTTCACGATGCTATTTCAGATATCAATATCATGTTGGCCCACGTGTCACTCATTCTCCTTTTCATCATTGATGAGCTCCATTTATCGGACGCACCGCAAGCGTCAGCATTCCTTCGGCGTGAAGGGAATGCTGTTGTTTGCTGTGAACAGGTGCACAGACGTGACAAGCCCTTGTTTGATCCGAGATTCGAATTTCTTCTGACCTCAAGTGAGGGAAATGATGACTGACGCAATGGCTGACTATGGGAATAATACAAATTTGAAGTTTGTCAGTGAACGGATGGGCCGATTTTGATAAAACTTACATATTCTTGGAGCTGATAACACCAGCATTATTTTAAACCCAAACTCGAAAGCACCAGCGTTAATAAAACAGAAGTTGTTAAGTTGTGTGCAGTTGAACATTGTTAATGCGAAAGTGGCGTAAAATTAGGTAAAAGTGTAAATTGAATGATGCTGCACAAATTGATGTCCGAATTCGAAAACAATTATATCATCTGAAAGCTTAACACGAGCCTGATTCAATGGTAATAATCTTAATTTCCTGTATTGCGCAGTTTCGCCTGTAGGTGTCGGTGAACGAATTGACCAAACATTCATACTTTTAAGTCTGCTGACCACAGCTGACCAGACATAACCTAAACGCTTTGCCAAATTAAAGTTCTTGACACAATCATCCACATGGTACAAAGGTTATTGAAATTGAGCATTTTCATCAATGAGAAAATCTTGTGAGATTTTTTTAGCAATAATTTTTCGGCTAAACTTATTAGTATTGTATCTTTTTGTACATACAGCCAATCCTAAAAACCGTGTATCATGATGAAGCTGACTGATAGTTCATGCTGTCTGCCAACTTTCATAAAAAAATCTGTCGTCTTCATGTTGATATCCTGCATCAAAGAAAACGCTCAATTTTTTTCATAGGGCCTACTCCCCACAGCTGACCACACATGAAAACGAAATATATGCCAAAATAATCTATGGAAGATAAGGTTTCATATGGTATATCGTTTATTTAAATTGATCCAGGACTTCAACACGAAAATTTCATTTGAAAATGGCATAGCTTTTTTGTGCAATTACTTTTGAAACTCTGAAATACATACTCTGTACATACTCTGAAATTGACATCCAATGTATGAAATATAATTTATGCATTATGAAATGCATTCAACTTCTCTAAAATGCAACTGATATTATCTGAAATATAACTTTTAGTTTCTTGGTTAGATTTGATGTTCCTGAGCATCATATTACATTTTCAGAAATACAATTAACACTTTCTGAATGCCATTTCATGGTTTTGAAATACATGAAGTACTTTCTGAAACTATTTTTACATGACTGAAATTTAAGTAGCTCTTTTCTCTATTTTTATCTTGTACATTCTGAAATACATTTCACGATTTTGAAATACAAATTACATTCTCTGAAATACAGGTCACATTTCTGAAATGATGTTGTCACCTCCAGAAATTGAAATGACACTTCCTGAGATTCATTTCATCTTTCTGAACTACAACAATTACTTCCTGAAACTCATTGTCATATTTTTGAAAACATGAATATGTGAATAGAAAGCATTTTACGTTTTTGAAAGATAAGAAACGAGGTCTAACATTAATTTCATATATTTCTAATAGGAGATGTACGTTCTGGAATACATTTTATAAATATGAACTATATTTATCGTTGTTTGAAATACATAACACTCAAAGAAATGCAACTTATGACTTCTCGAAATAAAGCTCGAGTAAATCTCAAGGTAGCGACTTGCATACAGGCCTATGTTGACTTATCCGTCTGAGGATTGAATGATGCAGTGTAAACGTTAATCTGACCGCAGTGGAATTGACAATGGAGTTAACCCACCACTGGAATTGAGATTTATGCAATCATATGCGATTTGGCAATGGTTTCAAGCTGCATCCGGCACTTTCAGCTGATCTTGCCTGGCTGGCAGCTTATAGGTTTACTTTTGGGGTCTATCTGAAGTGTATACCTGAAGCCCCCCCCCCCCTACTGCCGAAGTTGTATGGCATTGTCCATTCGTGTTAAGTTGGATCATGACCAATGATTTGGCACTGGTTTGAACCTGTACCCCTCTCAGCTGATCTAGCGTGTTTTTGGTGGTCCTTTTTTTGCCCCCGTGACTCCACCCACCAACGCCCAGCAGACGTCCCTGGAGTGGGAAAGTATACTGAACATCACTATATGGATGAAAGTTGGCACCCCTTTCAACTAGGCTTGACCCTCTGTGCTCCCGGTCTAGTTGTACGATGTTACTTTAACGACGGTGGGAGCATCGGACCGGAAAATGGCTGTCTTTAGTAAGAAGTGATTGGGTGTGCCAAGAAATCTCTCACAGGTTGCTCTTTTCATCAATGAAGCAAAGCTTACGCTGCCAACTTAGTCCTCAGTGAAGATCAGGAGAGTTAGGGTTCTGGAGATCCTAAAATCCTCTCCAGATGAGGCAGTAAGGAGTGCCAACTGCTCCGTGGAAACCAAACCGGTCGAGAATGGTCAGTACTGAAGAATTCAGAAATCGTCGAATCACAACTAAGGGAAGAGGAAATTACTGGTGTGGTTCATGCGGGTAGAGACGGCCGGTAGACAAGAGCAAGGATCGAAGAGAGTTGGTAACAGCGGAAGTGAGGCGTGGAGAGCAGGAAGCGTAGAATGTAGCAGCAAACAGCCAATCAAAGCAGGTTGCATGGATGCGTTGGAGCGAGGTCACTGAAAGACTGTCGTGCTGTGCCACAAGTACTATGGCAGTCCCGTGGATAGAATAAGTTCCAGATTCGGTCGACATGCGATCTCTCACCGACGCCCATGAGCTGTGGAGAAGAACAAAAGCCAAGTGAAAACCCAAGAAATTGAATTTGTGAAGGAGGGCGAAGGGTTATCGAAGAAGCGAAACACAGTACCAAGTTCAAGTCGGTTGAGTGGTGCAAAGGACTGGGTCGTCTTGTGACATAACGGGTGGTTTCAAATTTCCGGAGGAGGTGGGAGTAGTGATGCAACTACGTCCAGATGTGATCGTGTGGTCAACATCACAGAGATTGTGCAACTGTGCATGCTTGTGGAGCTGACAGTGCCTTGGGAAGATCGACTAGAAGAAGCGCATTAGAGAAAGATGGATCGATGCGAAGAGTGTAGGAGGAAAGATGGAAGACAAACATGTGGCCGGTCGGTTGCCGCGGCTTTGTCGGACACTAGATGGTGTAGTTTTTGAAGAGTTTAGGATTAGGGAGAGAGGTTGCGAAGGTCACAAGAGGGATCTGCGTGTACATGGAGTCATGCAAAATTTTCACCCCGCAACGTCTAAGGATTGATCATCCTTAGGGGACCCCGCCACCTAGGCAAGCGGGTTCCGAGGAAGGGATCGAAACTCGGCTGACGTCGTTGTTGGGTTGCATTCTATAGAATGCTATAGTATTTGTTTACATTATACAACAAGGATTTTGTAGCAGAGGTGCCACTATGTGAAATAATATCATTGATGTGCTACAATCACGAATTACGATGCGGCACGCTGTAATTTGAAGTTTCTGAACATTTACTACTTTCAAAATTTTAATAAGTAGTAGGAAGATCAAAGTCGATATGGCGACCTTTTCGAGGTACCCAATTTCGCCTATATATGTCAGATATACCATTAGACTCATGGAAACCAAACTAATCTATTTCTGCATTAGAATTAATCACGAATTTGGCATAAAATTGCCTTAAAATATGCCTCTTAGTGATACATTGGATGTGGTAATAACCTTAATAAAGAAAACTGCGTTGAAATATAGATTTCATAGGATATAGGAATTACTTTTTGGCTCAACCTTTTTGTTTTACACTTTCAAATGAATCAAGGAATCATTCACTAGCTAAACACTAAAATCATTTTATGCATCTGCATTTCAAAAATTCAGATAAATGTTCAGTTATTGTTTCTGTGAGGAGGACACAGCATCGACAGTGACTCAAAATGGTGACTAATTAATTGTGCTATGAAGTCATATTTCAACGATGTAGTTTTCCACGAAATATAGTTTGAATGCATTTCTTTTACACGAAAAACTGAAATATTATGCGAAAAATGCACATAATTTGACAATAAGGTCAAAGTCGAATCAAAATTGAACATAATGTTTGAAATTGTTAGCAACCTGGGAATTCTGTTACACCATATGAGAATACTGTTAAAGATGTATTCCACTAACTGTCGGCAATTTACTCTTATCAAAACATACTAAATTGAAATTTTGAAGTTTCATATATATATATTGTTTTTCATATATATATAATACAAAAACAGAGTAATCAAAATGGAAATAATATAAATAGTGTATATATATTAGTATATATATATATTCGTATGCATGACGAGACAACTCAGGACAGATGTGATTAGGTAAAAAAGACACATAAAAATAAAAGTCATGCTCAGACTTAAAAGGAAGTTTGATTGAAAACGGACACTAGCCAGCCAAGTACTGGCCACGTCAGAGGCAGAGTGAAGTTCAGCGAGGCCGCCGATGCCGTCACGAAGAGCTGTGACAGGGCAGTCCTTCACGATATGTGCCATAGTCTGAGTCTGACCGCAGTCGCACAGCGGGGATTGACGAGTACTCCAGCGGTGCAGGGAGCTGCGACATGGCCCGGCGTTCGTCATCAGCCGGTTGAAGATTGAATAAAGATAGAGGCAATATAGCATTATGCAACCGATATTCCATCACACACTTGCGAAGATCAATGAGTTAGTTTTGATAGGCAACTTCATCAGATGTATACTAGAAAATACTTCTTTGGTTAGCAAATTTTCTATTGATGAATAAACAGTCTGGCAGTCTTTGAAGGTGTGGCGAATCCGTTTCCTTGGTGATAAATATCTCCGGATCACAGATTGGAGGAACAGCTGCATAATTACCAACAAAGTGGAGACAAAATGCCACTGAAACTTTAGTATTTATATCTACATCTTGACCAGCTTCTGCTACATACTGGTTCAAGAGTGATGCCACGTTTACCAATTTTATATGAATTTCTCGATAATAGGGCATCGGTGTCATGGTAAAAACCCATTCAATTTTTTCCGATTTTTGTTTTTTCCATCGTGACTCCATTCTTCGCTTCTTCGTAGATCTATTTAAAATGTTTTTCAAATATTCCCATTCAAATACCCATTTTTAGGTAAACTCATGATGATCATGTCATAAGAAAACGTTGTATTTCATGTTTTTCTATGATGACATAAGTACGTATGCGCAATTCCATACGACAGTGGAATCCTCGACCCGAAAATGGTGTTCATCTGTAGCAAAAAATCCTGACGTGATGGGAAAATTCTAAGTCCAGATTCAAAATCCACGACCACAAATTTCCGTTGATTAAGCTTCTGCTTGATCGGAAACCTTTTATTTCTGTTGACGTGGACCATAAAAAGTAGATGAAAACTTTATTATCTTGATTTGATAAATATTCAAAATATTAAGCGTATAATTTCAATAATGATGGGAAGTTTAATCTTATGTTAGAGTAGTGCATCGTATATTTATGTGCGATGTTAATCATTGAAGTTTTCAAAAAACCGATATACCGATAATCGGTACCGGTGCGAGATTTCCAAGCCAGCATCGGTCAAGAAATCTGTACCGGTTCCAACTCTGGGTTGTACGCCCTGTTCTTGTAGTTCTGTTTTTTCGGTATAAGTTTCGTATTTAGTGTTCTGATGTGGTTGGTGCTTCATGCGTACATGTACAAGTACATAATGTAGGTGTTGGTGAATTTTTTCTTTGTACTATTGCACACAAATCTATATACACTCTTCGAATATCGTTGACAAAATGCTGATTTTTCAGGAGACTTGAAATAAATGTAACTTACACGAAGGGATTGATGAAAAAGTGAAGTTGTATTCATAATGTAATAGCATAGATGAAATGTCTTATCAATATATTTCGGCCATTAAAGCCATTGCCATTTTGAAGTCCTGGCAATAAGTATTTACTATTTCTTGATAACGGCTATAGTTTCAATAACCGGAATAAATTTGAGAAAACATGGCTTGTAACAGCTTATATAAATACAACTCGGGATTTCCATCAATCTTATCATATTTATAATTCACAGACCATGTACATTATTATTCTTTAATGCCTTCAATGGTATTCCAACCTACTGCATGCGCACATTCAGCAAAAGATTTCCTTCACAATCAATGATATTCGTTAGCATTTTTGCACTGGGGCGACAAGTTTCTGAGAACTTCCGATAATTCAAGGCGTTGTTGTTGACAATTAGACACAAAATTTGAATTGGAAGTCAGTCGGAATTTCTTCGCAGCAAGAAGTTCGAAATAGAGTTGGGTATAATTTTTATACATGCTACTTATTATACTCACCTGAACTGTTGTGAAGCCTAGCTAATTAAGCTACAGTTCTTCGTCCCAAGTTATCTTGATACCTTATCTTGACAATATTTTGTTGCAGAATTTCCGTTCCTACAAAGTGCCGCATTACAATGTGCTAGCCACTTTGCTACTACGTTGACTATGGACGTCATGGGAAAGTAAGTACATTAAAAGTGAAGTTACAGGAAATTTACGTTGGATCGTAAATTGATTTTTATCTTTAAATATTAAACTCTTCCGTTGTAACTTTCACGAAGCAGCTGATAATCGTATCGCCGCATCCAAATTGATTGGGAAGATATTTTTATGCTCAACGACCAATTGAAATCAGTTGATAATTGTCCAATTTATCACTGAAGAAGCATGATATCCTTAACATTAAATTGAATTTTCAACTTATCATAACCTCCTTCTGATAGCACGATTTCACTGTGATAACATATTTTTGACGCCTAATGTGTTCGGTCGATTTCCTACTTTTGTAACCGTGCAATGCGTTATACAATATTATCCCACTGATTTTAGGAAATCAATGTTCATAATACGTGATATTTAGGCATAATAGTGATAATAATTTTTTGTTTTTGAAGAAAATCATTTATTATAAATCACATGATGATATGCATCAGTTGGATGATAACAGCGAGCACACGTAAGCCTACACAATAAAAAATCATTCGGAACTAAAGCATAATAAAAGTTGTAAGTTACAGTCTGCATTTAGACGTGATGAGATACGGTCGCTGCGTTTGTCGCCGGGATGCAGGTTCTTGATGGAGGCTGCGGAGAATGGAGCTTCGACCGCGCTTCACGAAGGCCCTGAGAATTGGCACGTAGGAGACTGACAGCAATACGTCTTCTCAACCAATTCATGGCGTCCGCGTGCCCCATTCGCCTCTTCGCTGTCAGAAGAAATGCGATTCTGTTGATGCAGTTCTTCGTGATGGAACCACATCCTCCACTGAACGAAAATACTAGGGGCACAAATGATCCATTTTCTACTTCATGCACCCGCTCAGTGTATTTGGCAATCTTCCTCTTCTCGTGGTACTCATAAGTGGCGGGAAGGGACTTCGCAGTGTTTGATTGAGCAAGAGCGTTGAAAGCGCAAACGTGGAAATATGCCCTCTTAAGCCTGCCGTCCCAAGTTCCTCCTACAACTACATCCACCTTGTGTGAGGATCCGGTGTCGTTCAGTTCCGTTCAAAAACTCTTCCGTCCACTGGACTGAGAGTGGGTTCGAGGGCAACCGAGTTACATTTCTCAGTCATGACATCCGCCAAGAGATCACGCGTCTCGTTGTGTCTTATTGGTGGAAAGTCGCCAAGAGGATACGACAACGCATAATATTGATAACAATAGTCTCTTTATTATTTCAATGCAGGGTATCGGCAACACTTACAAAATGCGATGACATATGTTTTGAAAGTAAAGAATTTCATGCAAGGTACCACAAACTATTTGCATCTAAAAGAGCAATAAAAACAAAAGAAACGACTATTTCAGTATTCAGATAATCGAGCCTCACTCCAATTAAAAGTATCATATACATCTACTTGAAAGTCTTGAAAGAAAATGGAAGACAAACACGGGTTCAACAAAAACATCATACAAAAATTGTCAGACATGTTGACACACCAATTCCGTTAAAAGCCGCATCAATCTCATGTCATTCTTCTACTGAGGTATTTCAGCCTGAGACCAGAAAATGCTTCTAAGGCATTCTATCTGACTCACACCGTGAAGATAACGACACGTGTAGTATGAATGGTCTCCAATTGGGCATAGCAAGCAGCTCAGTGTGGCAAGTAATATGTGCAAGGGATGTGGAATGCGAGGAAAAGACCAACCACAGTTGACGCGCAACGTCAGCAACGTAATTGTATCCATAGACAAAGTAGATTAGGGAAGACTGCCAGACCGAGACACGCGCTGTTAACCGTTTTTCAACAGCTGATAAGATCGATCAGTGGGCGACCGCGAGATGAGAGGGATATCTGATACATGGGGCATTCACAGATCAGAGCTTTATCGTGATACTTAAGTGCATATGGAGTTGTATCATGCTTTTGCTAATTATTGCATATTTCCGTGAATCAATGACTAAAGTGACTTAGCTTCATTTGCAATTTTTTGTCAGACTGGAAAAAAGGTACAAATCGTCTGATTAGTCTCTCTGAATTCTTTATAATTTCAACGACAGATTTACTAGGGAAGAAAAAACCACCTCGATTTTCCAAACTTATAAGATCAATAGGATTAACAGAATTATAATCATTGTCGACGAGAGCTGATATACAATTGTAACATGACATACATACAATGACTTTTCTGATAATAAAGCCACAAATGTAGGAAAGTGTAGCATCACAACAGCGGCAATCGTTTAAGTCACATTTGTAAAACATAACTTTATGATCGAATTTGCCATCTACAAACTCTGTCGATAAATTTTCTGCAAGGTCAGTGGACGATAGCTTTTTAGTACGGGACAAACTGATGCAAGATTCAAAACCTTGAGTTGAAATATTCACATTCATGCTTGGCGAGAGCATTTTTTAGCTTCCAAAAAGCAGCCAACGATGCGCAGATCGAAATTGCACTGATGTAGGGTTTACAGTCCATCCATTTATTGATTGGACTGCCCCAAAAAATGACTCCTGGTGATCTTGATAGAATTTGTGTGTTAGAATCGATATAACACTCGTGTCCCTTGAGAGCAAGTCACTCGATAAATCGCTAAATGCACAGCAATTAGATAAAAATCCCAGAAATCCTGCTCTGCGACGACTGAATAAGATGGAACATTTGTTTTCATCATTGATACATAAATCACATAATATATTTTGACACGATTTCAAAAAAGATGTCGTTTGTGCAAGATTGTCTCTGCGTATTGGAGCACGATTGTTCTTGCCAAATAGAGATGAGCAATCCTCAAACATATCATTCATAAATTCGGCGAAGTCAGCTGTTACAAGACTATCAGAAGACTCAAAACCAGGCAACCTGTTCAAATGACAAAATCTGATGGCATTCGCAACAGAGTGACTGAACAATTAGGTCGCTAAATATACTTTATTACCTTTTTTATATACTTTTTTACTTTTTATACTTTTTTACTTTATTACTATATACATAATTCAAATGCGAAACAAACCATGAGATTTCGTCAGTTTGTTCGCAGCTCTCGGATCATGTTTTGCTAGATTTTTTCTAATTGCTCGAAAAAATACCATTTCACAATTCCTTTGCTTCTCCAACAAAAAGAAGCATAGGAATGCAGAGCATTTCGGAGTAACTTGATCACATGACAAGTAACAAAAAAGGCATAGATAAGTCTTGAAGAGTCACAGGGATGTGGGAAGAGTGGTTTCAAAATTTCGACACTAAAGTCAGACCCTAGGAGTCTCATTGCGGCAATCTGAAAATTTGCACCATCGAATGTTACTGATATACAGCCGCAACAGCTACGCTGTGTAGTCGAATAATTGTATCCTTGATAAGATTTCTGCATACATACCTTTGATGAAAAAATATGCTAGTGGCAACTTCCACAAGCCGAGAATACCGACGGCCATGATGACATAAGCACCAGTAGCAATGTCAGAGGAATCTATGTCATTCTCAAAGCCGCAATCAACATAGCCGATGAAACGTCTTGCGGATTTAGACCATTGAACGTTCTTCTTTATTGACATTTAGTCAATGACTAAAGCACAGTAGCGGTATCTCGGCGTTTCGTCAAGGTCACACGATGAGTTGCG
Organism: Prostheceraeus crozeri; assembly: GCA_907163375.1. Taxonomy (NCBI): domain Eukaryota; kingdom Metazoa; phylum Platyhelminthes; order Polycladida; family Euryleptidae; genus Prostheceraeus; species Prostheceraeus crozeri. The sequence goes on from CAJQUW010007489.1 coordinate 27,354, forward strand.
GCGAGCCAACTCCTCGAATGACTGAGCAGTAAATTCCGGGTGACATGAGTGATTAGAAATGCAAATTTTCTTACGTCATCTGTTTGGCCTCGATGACCGGAGGAGTTCGAACATCAAAGTTTCTTCACACTTATGTCGGGAACAAACGCATCAGCTTCAAAATGGTCACTGCAGAGGGTTGCATTTTGATATGGCTTAAATTCTTTACGCTTGAGAGCGTTTGTCCACGTATTTCTGAGGTCAGGATCATTAGGAAACTTGTGAAAGCTCACATTTCGCTCTCGACATTCGGTTTTGTGGGATCGGTTTGTACAACCAAAGGCGCTGCAATGTTTCGGCATAATCAAAGGCGGACGATGATGAAATTGTGTAAAAGTGCAAGTGAACGCTGATATATCACAGTCAGAATTCGCGGACAAAGCTCTCCCAACCCCTTCCAACGTTCTTCGCTGCCCGCCTATTGATCGGCGCGTGGCAGAAAAAGCGATTGCATCTCGCAGCATTGGGAATGGGAAGGATTTCAGTCTTCCCTATTCTGCTTTGTCTATGCTTGTATCATATTGGTTTTGACGAGGAAGTTATAATGGGGAGAACGGGCCACCTGTCAACCAATGGAGTACGGACGTACAAGAGAACGTCCGAAATTTATCACTGCAATACAAGCGTGGTTATTAATGGCAATTGTGTCAGCTTTCAACCCAGCAGCACCATTTGAAAATAAGCCCACTACAAAAATTGACTTCCATTTCCACGTGGCTGCAATGTCGCTATCCGTAATTCACTTTATGTGACTTGTTTGCTTCAAGTGTCGATACTAACTTGTTCGATTTATTATCCAGGGCAAGTGAGGCTGTTTTGATGCAGCTTCATTCCAATAAAGGCCAAGATCAAAATGACACTTCGCAAATCTTGGTATGGTCTTCATAAATGTCGAGATTTACTTGACTAGGTTATTAGGTTGCTAGTGAGTGGGGTAGGTCATGGACATGACGTAAAAATGCATCCCCGATCACAGGAGGAGTAGCAGCTTAACCCAGGTCTGGGCCCGTTAGTAGCTGAACAAGTCTGGCTGGTAATCCTGGTATCCACTCATGTTTCGAAGTACTAATGCCTACACTGTTGCAGTGTGTTCTACTTTTTAATGAGTCAAGATACTGCATTTTTTGTTTAAAGTGGCGGCCATCTTGGATTTCCGCATGCCGGCCCTCACGGACCCGTGAGGGCCTCAACCAGTTGTGTGCGGTGGTTTTTCAAACGATGTATCCATATCTAACACCATGCAAAGTTTAAAAAAGTTTCAATGTGCACAATTTTTTCAAATTTTCCCCAGCTCGGCGATTCTCTCAGTTTTGGGTCGCATAGAGGATTAAAGCTAGCAGAACATGCACTGAAAGTATATGAGCGAGTGTTAGAGAGACGGATAAAAGTGCAGGTTAACATCGACTCGATGCAATTTAGCTGCGTGCCGGGGCAGGGAGCCACGGACGCTATTTTTATCGTCAGGCATCTCCAAGAGAAGCATTTGGCAAAGAAATCCGATTTGTTTTTCTCTTTTGTGGATCTTGAGAAGGCATTCGATCGTGTGCCAAGAAGATTTGTGATGTGGTCTCTCCGAAGATCTGGAGTTGATAAATGGCTGGTAAATGCTGTTATGGCTGAACGGCTGTGACATTCGGATGTTGACAAAGTGACACCTTTGAAGTGACCGGAGGAGTAGACCAATGTTCAGTGCTCAGTCCTCCTATCCGCTATTGTGATGAACGCAATCTCAACTGAGGCTAGAGAAGGCTTGCCATGGGAAGTTCTCTTTGCCGACGATTTGGTGGCTATGGCAAGCAGCGAGGAGGAACTCAAGGTAAAAATTGAGATTGGGGGGACACGTTTGGAGGCGAAAGGCTTGGAAGGTGAGCAGCGATAAGACGAAGATGATGGCATCGAAAGATGGAGCAGATAGTTCAGATAGGTCTGGAATGTGGCGTGTGTGGCAAAGGAGTCGGTGTAAATTCTATGAGATACATGGACTGCGGCTGATTGATACGCAAGAGATGTAGTGGTGTGAGAGGAATCATAACAGCAGCATCTACTCATGGGTTTGTACGCAAGCAATGTAGAGGTGGCATGACATCAGTAACGAAGATTGCTGACGGAAAAGAAGTTGGGGTGACGGGTCAACACTACGAAGTGGTGAACAGATTTTGTTACCTTGGTGACATGTTGGATGATGGTGATGGAGCGGATGCAGCTGTGTCTACATGGATACGTTTGGGTTGGAAGCGACTCCACGAGCTTTTGCCTTTCCTGACATCAGTCAGAAGTGCCAAGGCGGACGCCCAGAGGACGACCTCGGATCACGTGGGAGGAAGTAGTTCGAGCAGACTGTAAGAAAATACGTATCTTCGAAGAAGATGCAAACGATCGCGCCAGATGGAGAACTGCCATCAGAGGCAATCGTCCAACCCAGCCCACGGCGGAATTACGGGCGTAAAACGGATGATGATGATGAAACCTAAGAGAAGTTGTATATTTTCCTATGATATCCTCAGGGATCAACTTTATAGCTTCTATGAATCTCTAATGCGCGGAAATGCTCTTGGAGACATTTTACGTTCATTTGTTTCGAGAGACATTGATGTTATATTTCCTATTCATTAGACATATGCTAGATCAACGCTTGAATTCAATTCAACTGTATGGTCTCCGCATCGTAAATTCTTGGTGGATCAAATTGAAAAAGCACAAAGGCGATTAACACGTTCTTTTTCTAATTCGCGTCATTTTTTACAAAGAACGTTTAATGAGACTTTCCTTGTTAAGTCTATCGGTAAGAAGATTGTGTTATCAACTAATTTTTATCTTAAAAATGCTGACCAAAGGGGCGTCCAAAGAAGACCTGTGACGAAGCAGTGGCATCTGATTGCTGTCTGCTTAACGTCAAGGCTGAAACAGCCCTTGACCGTCAGACTTGGAGGAGATTCATAAGAGAAGCAGTCGGCAATTGCTGGCAAGATTTTTGAAGCAGTAAACATGATAATATTCATGTTCACGATTTAAATCGAAATCCTCAAAAAGAAAGTTTTAATTGTATTTTGCTGCTTTTCGATGTTAATGGCTTCCACCACCGTGCTGAAGCGACAGTTGTAAGGACAGTTGATTTCTTAAGTTCCTTGATCATCTAAATCACAGTTATCTGTCACAATTCCATCAGGACTACCGCCTACGCAACCATTGTTCAACAAACAAATGCCACACTTTCGAACATAATATCCTGTAATATCACAATACCTTGAGAGTGCCATTTTCTCATGAATGTTGCCACAAATTATGCCGTCTTTCCTATTCAAATGATATTCTCCGCACAACGTCTTAAACAGTGATGGAGGAAATGATTTGATTCTTATTGCTCGTAGAACTCGTCCAAAGTTACTTGCAGTAATACGAAACTTTTTTCCGCGGAACCAATTTTCATTGCTACTTTGTCCCCTAGTCAAAATTTCAATAATTCAGTCTTTGATAAACTATCTGTTGAGCTATAAAAGTCTTCTGACTGCGGAAACCATTCCATACCGTATTCGATATCATTCTCCTTGAGTGATAATCGAAATTTTTCTTTTAAATTGATTGTGATCGGTTTGTCAGCAGCTCTGTAGTCGGGCTTCCTTTTTGGAAACAAATTCTCGAAATTGGGCGGTTTCAACTGATTCTTTTTTGAATGTTTCATCCATTTCGATAGTAGATCGGTCTTTGATACGCCAAACTTCTCCGAATAAATTAATGCTCCAGCCATGTGTGAGCACAGCCATCTTCCACGCGGGTACTCACAAATGCAAACACTCAAGTCTCCCATCAGTTATGTCAATCGTAGAAACATGTGCTTTGTCTTTCATGGAGGATTGGACAGAACTTTTTATCGTTTCTCCATTTATCTCGAAGCTTAATTCGATAGAACCATTTTGTCAGCCCCAACGATGCTCTCCCTTCATCTGTTATTGAAATAACTCAATTGGATGTAATCTCAATTATTCTATGATAAATGGGTCGCCGGGGCCTGATGATGTCCCGGTTTGGATTTTGAAAGACTTGCGAAATTCTCTCACCTATTGCCTATCACCTGTGCGTTTTAAGTGTCACCAAGGGAATTGTTCCAGTTGCATTCAAACGGGTGAATGTTATTCCGATTGCCAAATGCTCCAATCCGTCACTGCTGGATTTTCGTCCTATCTCAATATTGTCGTGTGTCGCAAGGGTGCTAGAAAAGCTTGTTTTTTAAGGAAGCTTTTTATGCAGATCGTGCCTCAGTTACACCATTCTCAATTCGCTCGCGTTCACCATAGATCTGGACAGGAAACGGTTTCTGCACTGACATTTATTATGAACCGCATTCTCTCTTTCCTTGATTCCCGCGGAGCTGTGCGTGTTTCACCGGTAGACTGCAGCAAAGCTTTCGACAAGATTCCACATTCTAACATCATCAAAGCACTTGAATAACTCAAAGCAACAAAGAAATTACTCCAATGTATTCGTTCCTATCTTCAAGACCACAGTCAGAACATCAAAGTTGGCGACTTATGTTCAAAGAGTTATAGCTCCTTTTGTGGTGTTCCTCAAAGAGGAGCAGCTTCCCCAATTCTTTTTGCGATTTCTGTCGACAGCTTGAGAGCGATTTTTGTAACAGCCCGTTTGTCAAATTTGCTGACGACTTTTGCCTCGTCCATTTTGTGAGAAATATTCATGAGGATCATTTGAACGATGAACTGGATAGCATTGTGTCTTGGTCCGCAGCCAATGGCTTACAGTTTAATCCCAACAAAACTTAAGTAATGAACATCATTACCAAACAATCTATGGAAATCGCAAAAATTCTTAATATTCAAAGAAGTTGCCATGAGCCGGATAGGACTTCTTAGCAGCCACTTCCAAGAGACGCACTTGGTATACGCGACTGTATGTAGTATTTTTATCATTACTTTTCATGTATTATGTTGTCATTCTACTTATCTTGTTTGTGAATGATCATGAGCAAACATACCATGTGCAATTTATGCCGGATTTTTGATTATTAATTACAACCTGAAAAAATTCAATCGAGCCTAAAAAACCTAAAATTTTAAATCTTTCTTATGTGTAATATATATATTTACGCAAAATTACATGCATGTACATGTACATTACTAAGTTGCGCGCACGCGCTGGCCAAACAGAGCCGAGGGACACGAACAAGTTGAGTTCGGGGTAAGTCCAAGCAGGGAAAGGTCACAAGAGAAAGTGTGCAAAAGACACTGTGTCTGGGCTTGGCCTCTTCGGAATCGTTCGGTCGGTGGATGGAGCAGAACTAGTGCAAGAGGGATGGCACTGCCTCGATGGGAACTGCGGAGACAGTGACCCAAAAGTCCTTGACGTCGGCGACGTAGGGTGTCGCTAAGCGCCGGCACTCCAGTGCGCGACATGAGGTCCCGGGAAGTTATTTTCATCGGGAAGTGAATTACTAGCGCGTTTCTTAAAAGAGCGCGGTAATGGGCGTCGATGGTCTGCTCCCTGGTAGCCGTCATGAGTACCGCCTCGAGGCCGTAGAGGAGGATGGGTTCCACTGCAGCAAGAAAAAGTCGAACCTTCGAGTCGTCTGTCGCCGAGGAGTTGAAGAACTTCCTCAGAAGATGCGAGTCTCTCCATGCTTGGGCTCTTCGCTACGAGATAATAGCCGTAGGCCAGAAGATGAGGCTGCCGAGGCACTTGAAATCCTAACACGGTGAGATGGGTTCTCCTCCGGGGAGTCTGAGGATGGTTGAAGTGTTGCAACCGACGTGGAGCACCCCCATCTTCCTTGCATTGACTTGAAGGCCAACCCGATCCCCCTCCTCGCAGAGTTGGGTCAAAGTGCGCTGGGCTGAGTCCGTATCACGACAAAGAAGGGCGATGTCGTCGGCATAGGCTTATGAGGCGTATGTGTAAGGCCTGATATAATCGTAGGAGAATGCGACTAATGGCACCGCATCGGTCAATGAGAAGCGTGGACAGCCAAGTCGGACTGTGGTGAGAATTTGGACAAGTGAGTTGCACCGCTTGACGCGTCTCGGCGGGAAGATGCAGAAAATACACGGTTTGTCCCACTTTCAACTGGTCTGGTCTAGAGTCAAATCCGTGTAGAGGATAGGCAGGAGGATCAGAGAAATTTTTCTTATCTCGCTAAAAAATCGTGATTTTGTGAAACTACGATTTTCGGATTCAAAAACATTTTTCAAGTGGGGGGATGACTTGTAGTTGACCTGGTTGAACGCAATATTATTTCGATTATGATTTTCATTTGCTCATATCTCTGCAACAAAATAACGCAGATAATTAATCACCGTTACCAAACATGGTCACTCGGTCTACATGCATGGGCAATAATGAATTTGAATTCATCATATATATATCAAATGAAAGTAAGAGGGCGCTTGGTACAAATGTTCACGCAAGGTCCTATTCACGCAATAGTATCAAGTGCCCAGTTATCATTGCTATAATGATAAGGGTTCTCTGTACACGAAAAAATAACAGTAAGGGCCATTGGTAGAAAAGACGAATAATCGGGGGCTCTGTGCAATAGTTACGAGAAAAAGGCTACAAACAGTCAATTATGTACTTTCATTTTGAACGTTGGATTGAATGCCAACTTTGAATATTTGAACTTAACTAAAAGTGATAAGGGCCTTTATACAGATTGCGTACAAGGCGCCGTTATGCTTACTTTTATTGCAACAGCCGCCTTTATGTAATGTGATGTATGCAGTGGTCGTGGCGTCGCGAAAACCTCGCACATCACGCGAACGAAACGAGAATACACGAGTTTAAGAGAAAAATGATCACATCATTCGAGATTTATTATCTTAAAATTTCGATGATTTAATCTTGTTATTTTGACCATTTTCGCATGTTTTCATCTACAGAGATGTTGATATTTGCACTCCATTCACATTCAGTGTATCACCAAAAACATGAGTAATACTTCACTAATGTACGAAGAAGTTGTTTGTAGCAGAGCCTTCGCGAGAGATTTTTCATATCTGTAGCAGAAAAGCTGAGAGATTGTATCCCTTTCGGGAACAATTTCTTAAAATCTTGTAGATTTGTTAACTTTCGATTGCAAGACCTCGAAAACTTCGAAAAATGGGTTCTTCAAGTGGCGCGAACGATATCTGTGACAGCAACGAATCTCGATTGAAGGTTGAAATCCGACTTCATCAAAGCAGTCTGTCAGGATCCTCAAGATCGTGGCGATGCGTATACATTTTGGAAGAAGGTCACTGTTAGCGGAAATGTCACAAAGGTAGGTTTTGTTCTGCCGCACGGGAGCACAGAGATGAAGAGAGTTTTTTCAAATCTCCGACATATTGACCAAAAAAGCGCTCGCTCATACCTGAAATCGTGAGAGTCCTTGCGATTTATAAATCCGCTTTGAAAAGTAAGAAAATTGACAGCTCGAGTATGAGTGTATAAAAAGCGTCGGGATATGTGCAATGCATCACATGCTTCTTACCGAACATGGCTGCAGAATCAAGAAAAGAAGGAAGAAAAGAGAAAACGTGAAGCTCTCCAAGAACAGCTAATAATAATAATGATCTTTATTTCTTGACTCACAATACAAAAGTTATTTCGATGAGTGCAATTACAAAAACACAGAAGCGCGTTGCAGGCGTACGGTCACAAGAAGTCGTTGGATTGATGCAGGGGAAACACACTGCACACTGCTACACTGCCAAGCGAGTCGATCAAAACGTTGTGTGATGAGATAAAGGTCAGCAGACGGTAAGCGATGTATCCACTAGGTACAGGGCGAGCCAGGGATTGATAAGCAGTTGCAACGATGAGTGATGACTAAGCAACTATTTTGTGTGATCATGACTTGAGAAATGGAAATTGCGAGAAGGCACTTGATGTAAATGAATGAAGTAAATCCATGGTAAAATATCTGTAGAATAGCAAGAAGCTGAGGTTCGTAATCAATAATACAAGGTGGGTCCTGAGGTTGAGGCGGAGAAACTAACACGATGGCGGTTAAGTATAGTTGGCAGAAGCAACAAAGCTGAAAGCAAGCCGCGAACAGAAGCTGCGCGGCAAGACGATCGCACAACAGCCTGCCTAAGTGGCGAAAGTACAGCTCCGTATAGAATTAGATAAAGAAAAGCAGCGATGTGAGGAACTGAAGTCCGCAATCCATCATATTTATTTCAGACACGTTCTCGCTCAGGCGCTCACAGGCACTTACTCCTAAAGCGTCTGGTGTACACCTTGCTTTTCCAGCAGCTATATTTTGGTCATAGTACCCATTTTACACATTATAATAATTATTGCTACCAATGCGAACACGCGAAATTGGTGAAAATTCACGCCACGACCACTGTGTATGTGTATATAATGTCTTGCATATAATCCATGACATCTTGAATAAAATCAAAATATGTAGTAGTCCTGCATACTCTTGATGCTTCAACACTTACGAGTAATTAATAAGAGCTTAATAAAGAGCTACTCTGTTTCTGATGATGGCCCAAGAGGCTCCAATGGCTCCAAATCTAGAACATTTTTAGTACATATTGCCTTCTTCACCTGTGTACTAATTATATTCATTCCAATATATATATATATTGTTGTCTGGATAAATTTTTTCGCACAAAATTCATGTATTACCTTCACAAGCTGGACTTACATAGTCTATGAAGCGAACAACTAATCGATAAGCATACCGATGGACAGGTACTGTAGCGTAGCATACATGCACTTCTTACGCTCGATACAATTAGGCCTTTTACGATGGATAGACAACTTCCTAGCATTTTCAATATTTTGGAATCCACAGACTAAGACTCATGAATTCTATAGGGGTTGACAAAAAAAAACTGCGTTTTTTGTAAAAGACATATTTGAATGTTGCTGTGTGTCTAGTTGTCTATATGATGGGTAATGCTTTTTATCAGTCTATTATGTCTATCTTCTACATCCTGACTATTACAGGTTGACAAAATATGAATTCTGACATTAAATCATAGGTGAATGTTGTCTTTGAAAAAAGGACTGTAAATGATCAATTTCAGCCAAGATAGCGGGAAAAGTCAAGCGTAGCATTATAACTCAACAATTTTCATTACAACAATTTGCAAAAAAACAAATTATTACAAAATGATGTTTACAGATACCATTTGCTTCAATTACCTTCTCAGTGTGTAATCGGAATTGATCAAATTCCTTCTGCTGTTGGGTGACGGTCAACCCAGCAAGAAATTCTTGAACAAATGATTCAATTTCTGCAGTAGAATTAAAGTTGGTCTGTCAACGATGAACTTCAAAATTTCGAAAGATGTATCGATCGAGTAAATCAAAGTCAGGTGAGTAAGGAGGCTGTTTCGCTAGACTAATGTGCTCGCGGTCGATCCATCGTTGAATATGCATCGCAATATGTGGTCTTGTGTTATCATGTTGAAGATACATCTCCCGCCGAGGTAAATTCAGATGTTGTTCGAAAGCCTCGCACATGTTTTGAAGGAACAATAAGTATCTGTCACCATTGATGCTTCCACCGTCGTGTAGCACGTCGACATAGGAGAACGACTTTGCATAAATGAGGGAAACCATAATCAGCACTTTCTTATCGCCCATTGTCCTGCGCGGCACTTGTGGTCTGTCGCCCGCATTATCGACCCAAACTCTGTTACATTCTTTCGGTGGTATGCTTTTGAAGTAAACCCACTTCGCATTCACGCCAACAAGCTTGCGTTTTACTTGTCGACGATCCAAAATTTCCAAAATTCCCCTTCCACGTTCAATGCGTTGTTCCTTGTTGCGATCGCTTAGTTCGTGAGGTATCCATCGATAACACATTTCTTTTAAATCATACTTTGTACGTATTGAAAATTAACTAGTCATGAGCTTGTTTTTTTAACTTCGTTACCTTGACGCACTTTGCTACGTTGAACAAGGATTTCTTCTTGAGGTGATTGGAAAGTATCCGATTAACTGACTTTTTTTCAATGCCTGTCTGTAGTGAAATGTCAGCACAAGATAAGCTGCTGTCATCTTCTATCAGTTCCTTCACCTCTTGAATGTTTTTATCGCAATAGCTTGAACGTGGTCTTCCAGAGCCTTCTCTTCGTATCATTGTCTCTCGCCCATCGATCAATTGTTTGATGATGTCTTGGATTCGTCTCACTTTAATGATGTTTTCTTCTTCTCAAACGTTCGCGAGCAACTGGTGAATGTTCGTTGCCGAGTAGCCATTTTGAGACATTATTTTGATAAAAAAATAGGCGTCACACCGCTGACACTCCATGACTAACTCATCCGATGATGATCTCAGAAGAAATCAAATTGATAAATAAAGAATATCAACTTTTATGTCTACGGACGTATGTTATTCTACTTTTCAAATAGACAATGTCTTGCCGTAAATGTTAAAAAAATCAGCTTTAAGGCATTGTGTTTGCTACCATGATTTCCCATTACAGGAATTCCGTGGGGGAGGGGTTGCCACACTACTTTCTACTTGCCGGTCAATTGTCAGTCCTGGAATATACAGATTGAAAGCTTTACCTGCAATTATCACTCAGTTAAATGAAATGTCACTGGAACTTTTCAATTAATCATTGAATGACACATGTGATATAGTGTGATAATATTTTGGAAACTGATGTTCGAATGCATGCAAAGATTTTGAAAACTGTTCAAAAATTATTAATAGGGGAGTCCCTTAAAGTAAAGTGAATACTCTAAGAAGATCTTGACCTCTGATTTCAAACAGGAGCAATGCATGTTCTGTAAAACAATATTACAAGTTGCATATGCGTCTGATTAAACGCTTGATAGATTGTAGGAGCGATATTTCAAAATGATGAACGTACAGAACATTTCAAAGGATTTCCTTGTCATCTTGTCGCTGCAGTATTTTGTAAATACATTATTGCTTTTGTGCACATGATCTTTTGGACAGGGGTCAACAATCCAGATCACAAATTGATTTGATAAATATAAATTTATACCAGAAAACAAGGAAACCAGCTCGCAAAATTTGCCTTTTGCCCCAACTACGTTTCCCTGGAGTGCGCCATAATTTTCATGCAATTTCCATTCTAGGACTTTCTATAGTATTGCTAATTTCTGTGCTGTATATCCTCTCATAACCATATATTTGAGGATGTCATAGATTTTAAATGTCAGTCTAGGGGCGCTTGGTGCTATGGAAATGGCTAATTTGAATCCTCTTGGTTACAATTTGCTCCTGTTCCGCTAATAGTACCAAACGCTTTAATCACTAATGCTATTTATTATGGAATATATCATATCGTGTGTTGAACATATTTCTCTTCAGTTTTTTACAGGCAACGGTATCTGCACTAGCGCCAACGTTACCCGCTAATATCAGAGTGTGTGCCGCTAAATCTTTGCTCCAATATGTAGAAGTATTGCGATCAAGTCAACCGACAATGCTACGCCCTCATCTGCCAACAATCATTGATGGTCTCTTAGAACTCAGTTCGCATGGAGAACAAGCATTCGGCGTGGCGTCGCAGACTCTTTGTCCACTCCTAAGTGTAGATGACGAGTTCACGGCGCAGGAGGAACCAAAACTAGGACCGTTTCTCTTCTCTGCCTTTCTCAATTTTGGTTGCAGCCCTGGAGGTTTAATGGAGTGTGAAGAGATGTTTCGTGTTCTGACTATGAATCCACTTTGCCGCTCTTCATTCCATGGCCGAGTTTTGCCCTTGTTACTTTCTATGGTCGAAGGTGACGGTAAAGAGGATGGCCGCGCTGCAAACGGACTCGAGCTTCTTTCCATTCTCGTGCGCCATTCTCCTGTTCCACTTAGTGATGCACTGATGCTACAAGCGTTTCCTCTCATAGTGCACACAACTTTGAGTAGTGAAGACGCTTCATGTGTGCAAAGTGGAGCTGATTGCCTTCGGGCGTTTGTCTCAGCCGCTCCAGATCAAGTTGCGCACTGGAAGGACAATCGCGGCAATTCAGGGCTTGTGTACATCATACAAGTCGTATCTCGCTTGCTTAGTCCGAAGTCGCCACATTCGTATGCACTTGGTGTTGGAAGACTTATTTCGGTACTGCTGGACAAGACATGGGCTGATCTAGGAGAAAACATTGATATATTACTCCGAGCTGTCCTGGGAAAGCTCAACACAGCAAGCAACGCAACTTTGTCAGTCAGACAGGTAAGATATGTATTATCTTACAGATCTGTCATATCATTCAGAGAGGATCCATTCATTTTCGATGGGCCTGAATATTCACCAAAAACAGATGACGATATTTTTTGAAAATGCAGTTGAATACACATTCATGCAGTTTCATTTTGATTGCAGTCACTGTTGATGATATTTGCGCAGCTATGTCTGCATCATCTCGAAGAAGTTTTGGAATTCTTATCCACTGTTCCTGATATCACCGGCAAAGCTGCACTTGGGAATGTTTTGAAGGCTTGGTGTGATACGCAGCATGAATTCTTCGGAAAATATGAAATTAAAGTCAGGTCAGTCCAAAAGTAAATTTTAAACCGTCAAACTTGATCATTTCATTTCCGAGTCCATCGTAACTGAATGCGATGCATCACATGTCTACCATACTGAGTACGGGGCATGTTTAGACAAGCAGTATCCTGTTTCGTTTTAATCTATAATTATTGAATATCCTGTTCGTTCTATGGAAAAGTTGAACAGTGACTCCTTTACTCGTTAGTCATTATGTCACTAAAATAAGCTTCAACCATTTCTATTTACATTGCCGCCTTTGAGCGAATTCGTTGGTTATTTTAAATTTTAATGTACTTCACATGCAGTACTAGATGAAAGTCTGGATATCAGATCAAAATGGTCAAATGCGTCTACTCATTTTATCTACTAAAACAGCTGAAAATGTTCCTTCCATCGTGCTTGATTCATAGTAGCTATATACTAATCCCAAAATGTGTGTCACCTTTTATTATCAAATATACATCGGTGTATATCAAAACCTCTTACTATGGGCCTACTGTAACAAATATTTCTATTGCATAAGTCAAGAGAAGTAATTAACCTAATGATGATCAATTATATTTTCAATATTAGTTTAGTGTTTGCAACGAGGGAGACCTTCTGATGAATTGATGATTATTTTGATTCTTCGAGTAATAAGTGTTTATTGTACATGTATTGACTGCATCCTTGTTTATTGACCGTTGTCACTGATGATGGTAGCTTGCCTACTGAAACATGTTTGCTGCTAATAAACCTATCAAAAGCTTACGGCTTCTCACTGTCTGTACATGTATTATTATCAAGTCATCAATTGCGCTCTGAGGAATGGTCATCCAGCTTTCGACCACAAAGGATTGTAAGTCTTTCAAACAGTCAATGCCACCTCTTTTGGATGCTTTCCTCTTCGACAGATTCCATCACCCATGTACAGAGTATTAAGCAATTTATTCTTCAAAAATTGACATTTATCAATTTTACAGAAAACGCACTCCATGGCCCCGGGTGGCGCTTATAGGATTGCGTAAAAAATATAATACAATACATTCATCAAGTATAAAGAAAAATTTCAGATTTCAATATTGCTTTAAAATGCTGAAAAGATGGTGCACATACACGTTTAGCAGGCAATAAGTTCCAAAAAGGATTAAGATCCAGTGATCTTGATGGCTAATCTCTCTTTCGATCTTTTCTTTCATGATAAAAATGATCAGGTAGTATTTCATGAAAGATGGAGTCCGACAGTCTATTAACGATTAACGTAAGAAGTATTCACGTTTTTCAAATTTCACGGAAGATTTCAGAATTCGGTGGATTTCCTAACGGTAGCTTATTATTGAATAAATCTCGCTGTGTGTCTCACTTTGCCTTAAAACTATTCTTTTGCTAAAATTCAGAAGTTAAACAATTTCTGATGTTGTCATCTTCATTACTGAAAAGCCAAAAGTCTCTACCATAAGTCATTTTTTCTTTAGTTCCCTTAATTTTTCTCTTTCAATTTTACTTCTTAATTTTTACTACTTTCATTTCGTTGATCTCGTGTAGGCATGCTTGAGTACAATTAACTTCGAAATCAAGGCTTTCTAAGGTGTAACATTATAACATCCATAGATATATATGAATTGGAAATTTTATACCGAAGTTACCTATTGACATTAGAAAGCAATTCAAAAGGTGATAGACATTTTTGGGATTAATGTAAATGGTTCCATTTTCTACTTAGGCTTACTTGCTGGCAAAGTACGATGTCAATCGGTACAAATTCTGAGCCGTCTCGACTTTTCATAAAATACATCCTATAGGCGCTAGGGGCTTAGAGTTGATAGACAGGAAAGAGAGAGAAATAGGCTATCCGGCAAAGTCAAACGCACACATTCTGACGCGCCTAGCCGAGATCCATTATGTAAGATAATACAAATTTCGTGTTATTTCAACATTTATTTTGATGGTTTTCACCGTTTTTGCCCGATAACGACCTAAACACCATGACTAACACATGTTAAATTATGACTCATGTCTTCGAGATTTGTCGAATGGCAAATGGAAAATATGTAAATTGTGTGATCTCTGTATAATAGTGTAGCATAGCAATTGTTTAAAAATGCCATTTCATCTATGAATTTCTATTTAATGAAGTGTTTTTAGTGGCCGCATTTACTTTCTCTTGGTGATCTTTTCAACGACACTAAGAAGCTTCTCTTCCTAGAGGTGTCGGCGCATCAAGTGCGAGAAGCCAAGCCTGCGCGAGTGATTGACATTTTGGCAGTAATATGTCTCCTGTCCTAAAAACTTAGAATTCATTTGCCTTCTGGTGAATATGGAGACGGTGTCAAGCATGGATTTCAGTCTTCTTTCTTTACCTTGATTGTGTGATTTTTTGCGTGTAATTCTCGCTTGCAAATTATGAACTTGAATCCATTTTTTTGAAAATAAAGCCTTTCATAGATGGACACATGGATTGAAATCAGAACAGCATTTCATTGCAGGGTGCACTGCCCTTTTTTGGCTAGACCATGATCCATCAAATCGCAATTGTCAGAGTTGAGCTGATATTCGCAAATATGCGCATTCACAAATCGAAATATGCAAACGTACGGCGTGCTTGCTTTTCAAATTGTAGTTATGACTCTCGCCAACAAAAGGAAATTCCCATGCTATCAATATATTGTCCCTTCGATAAAATACTTCGGAAATTATCAGATCTCGCATGACCTGTCTTTCATGACCTGTTCCGTACAGAACGCGCTGGTCTTAAAATCCATTAAAAAGATCACCTTTGGGAGACGATTAAGCGCATTTATCGGGGAATATATCGTATTATACATTATATTTTTTGGCCGGGGTTTATCGGCCAATATTGACAGGGTAGGCTTCGACCCGGCTAAAATGAAAAAACCCGATTGGCGGGATTTATGGGATTTAGTGCTTTTCTGTGTCTTTTCATGATTTTTGTGCCGACAAAGTCATGACGCATATTCAAAGACGATGTGGTAATGAAGAACAATCATCTTCTATGCGTTCGCGTTGTCAACTTCTCAGAGGTGGTCTGAATTATTTGATGAATCAATCCCCTTTCATCTGATATCCCTGACGTCATTCTCAGCGTCTACCATCTGATCCACACGAGTGGTAATTAGATGTGTGTAAACGCAGCTTTAGTCTATGAATTGATTCATTCGAACATTGTTTTGATTGAGGGTTAAAGCAATCAATCAGGCTTAACAAAGGGTTTAAGACAATAAAAGGAAAAAGTGAGGGCATTATTTGTTTCTAGCCCTAGTGGCTAATTCTGGATGCAGTACCAGGGTTCCTGCGCCTTGGAAATGTCCTGGAAAATTTATAAATTTGTCCTGTAATTTCATTGAAAGTAAGTTTCCTTCTGATTTTTAAATGATTTTTGTTGACTAAATTCGACTCAAAAAGCTGTCAATCGTTTAAGACCTACATTTTTATTTCATAATATTTTCTTGTTGCATCTATTTATCACCTGCGATCGATCAATTCCTTGATTCCCTTACTATCCTAACCTGAGTGGCGACTTAGAGGATAGTTTTATCTTAGGCTTATGCGTGGCGAATGTATACGGACAAATTGCTTTTATAAATCTAACTGAGTGATGTCCTGAGAAAGTGCAACATAAAACGAATGTTCGCGGACGGATATAACATATCCACGGTAAATTTGTTCGACTTCGTAGTTGAAGTACACACTTTCTGACGTAAGCCGTCAGAAAACTATAGTTGAATATAATGTCTAGTATCTGATTCATGTATACCGGTGTATGTTCGATCTCAAAATATTTTTCTTCTGTTCGTGTAGTTTTTGATTAATTTGAATTGAAGATATTTTGATATCACATAAACTTTTACGTTTAATTCCTGCTATTGTACTGTCAGACTGTCAAAATATGATAAATGTCATTTATGTTCTTACCAGAGGTGCAACCTTGACCTCCCAAAATTCGATGCTTCAAACTCGACCTTGATTAAGCGAATTTCAATCGAAGTCGAGGTCGGAGAAAGAATGTCCATTTTAAAAGTTTTCAATACTAGTTACGAAACCATCCCTTTCAATTAATTTAACCGAAGGGATTGTTGTTTGAAAGTTCACTAGGTGAGAGATGTACCCGTAATTTTAATTTCATTTGCAAGTGATCTGCCATCTCATTTAATCTAGTCATCTAACCTTAATTGTAGAGACAAATACAATAATGATGTCTTACATTAATTCTTTGTAACTTCGTCGCATGTTTGGCACTTTTACGATGACTGTCAATCATAAACTTTTTCGCGTATTTCACCGGGCATTCACAAAGCACACAGAAAAGTTCATTCCTTGGTGTTACTTTAAATTTTTGAGGATATTGGCAAGTAATTCTTTTGCACTTGGATGCATCACTTTCAGCTGTCTTGGGCATTTCGAACAATCGAAGATAGTCGTGTTAGTTGACAAAAAGATGTAGTTATGTGCGTTGAATATTTGGTGTCCCAATAGCTTAGCTTTTTGTTTTGATTGAAAAGAGTTCGGGAAACTCAGATCTAAAAATAGCGCTTAGGAAGGCCAGGTGTCTAAAAATAGCGCCTGGGAAGACCAGATTCATGAAAAATTTACTGTCTTATCTAAACTTTTTGACTTTATTTGACTAAACTTGACCTTATTTTTAGTCTATTGACTATATTGACTTCATTTGTTTATTTTGACCGTATTTTTACTTTATTGACCGCCCCAGTAATGTCTTTGTGTCAATTATTGTATCATGCAGTCAAAATAAATTTTACTCTTGGCAATGTGGTGAGTGAATTATGGCGCTGCCCTCTGATATCACTTTTACCTCTACCTGCCTGAAGACGAGCGAAGCGCTCGGAAGCTCGCAACTATTATAAAAATTCGTCCCGAGATTGGTCTTTTGGAAGTACTAATTGATTGAAATTCCTGTGGTTTTGCAGTCTACAAAATATTTATGTCTTTACATGGAGGAGTCGTTGCTGGCCCTGATTATAATACAGGGTGATCATAAAGTCGCTGTAGGGTTTAATTGCCAAATATAATAGAGTTCAATACCTCCTAGAGGGTGTATTATAGAATAAGTATTAATAATCATCAATGAATTTAATGAAATAAAAAAAAAAAAATTATATCGATATAATATTACTTAATTAAAAATTAAAATAAATTTGAATAATTTTTTTAAACGAATACATATTTTTATATTTATTTATAATTATCTCCTCCTCATTTCAAATTTTCATAAAAAAAAAAAAAAAAACTAAAACTCAACTTTTTTTTCTTTTAATGTATCTATTTTTCTAAATTTTTAAACCAAAAGAAAAAAATTTCAAAATAAAGTCATTACTCGACTTCTTCTTACCACGATTGCCATGCACTGTTGGAGTCGTTTTCGGAACGAATTGTGGATTTTTTTTTTAGGTGATTGATTTGAAATAATGATGATTGTTTGTTGTAGACTTCTGAGGCATGATCTTTATTTTTCATTTTTCCCCAAAAAAAAAAGTAAAAGGGAAAGAGGGGAGAAAGAAAGAGGGACCTAGCGAACCATAGAAAAAAAAAAAAACGAAGAAATCTCATCTTTTTTTCATCTTTGCATTTTTTTTTAAACTCTAACATGAACTTCTCTCTTCTCTTCTTGTCTTTCTTCGTGTTTGTTTGTCTTTGTTTGTCTAGAGCCTTTGTCTCACACAGCCCTAGAAGCCGTGCGTATAGCAAGCTTGTAGCTGAAGCTGCTTTGGCGCTTTGAGTTTGTTGTTGTTTTGTTTTTAAATTCGGAAATTCTTTGCTTTTTTTCTCATCTTTTTGGTCCGGTACTCCTTCTCTTTCTGCTTTTTTCTCTCTATCACAAACTCTACAAAAATCTCTCTTCTTCTCTTATTCTAAGGTCCATTATTCTATTTCTTCTTTCTTTTTCTTCTCTTTCTTCTCACATTTGGTTTCTTTTCTCAATTTTTCTTATAAAAAAAATTTTGGACAAAAAAAAATTTTTTTTTTGTCAATCATTTTGGTAAAGATTTTTTTCGAATTAAATTTAAAGATTTTAAAACAGGAGAAAAAGAATGTCGAATTTGGTCGCAGTGTCAATTCAACAAAGAAAACAAACAAAACGTTAAACAGTTACGTAAATGCAACAATGGAAGATTGTGATGTGATGCATATTTGCGGCTGATAACGATGATTGTACAATATTTTTCTAATCCTTTTTCATCTGCCTTTTTTTCATCCTGAAAATAAAATTCATAAAACCTTTTCATCATTCAAAACAATATTTTCAAACAAAACCTTTTTTTTTAAATTTTTTTCATTTTTTATAAGTAGTTAAGTTTTTTAAAAATTTAAATATCTTTTTATTTCATTTTTTTATGACACTGACACTGACTTTATGATCACACTGTATATCACCCATTTTCCCAATGCCATTTTTCCAATGCTCATGATGACGCAATAAATCACTTCACGTCAATCGTTGACACTATCATAATTAGATTCGCTTCTTCCACGCGTGTTATCATAACCGGCGATTTCAATGACTTGCGCAATTATACCGTAACCATTGAGAATTTGATGCAGGTAACTCACATCGTCGACTTCGTGACCCGTGGACTGAATACGCTTGACCAAATCTATTTAAAATCCCTCCATCAGTCGGTCCGAACAATAATATGGTGCTGTGGAAACCCATGTTCGAAACGCCAGTTACTTCAACAAAGAAGAAAGTAAGAAAGTTTTCAAAAATCAAAGCTCAAGCTGGCATGCGAACTTTGAAATAGCCCGCTTGCTCATCAGACCTCAATCCGATAGCAAATGTCAGGAGTCTACTGAAGCGTGGTGTGAGGCGATCAATTATTCCTGGAGATGATCTCTCTAGACTTGAAGCTTAGCTAAGGCAAGAGTGGGAGAGTTTAGATCAAGAAGTAATCAACTGCCTGATCAAAAGCATGCCTTCCCGGATTCGACTAGTGATTGAACTTTCTAGTGAGGTTACAAAATATTAGTGACCACCAATGAACGTACCATGGACCCTTTTAAGGGCCAACTGGCTCTGCAGAGCCACTGAACAACAAAGATAATTTCATGTCAACCTTTATTTTCATTTGTCTGCAAAATTTGTATCTGTAATTGACAAAATTTAGGTGGTCCACTTTTTATGATCATCACTGTAGCGAATTCCGCCGCCAAATATCTTCTTTCGATTGGCTTCAATTTGTAAAATCTCTCGATTCACTGGACGAAGGTGCTGATGGACTACAAAGTGCTCTATTCTCGTTATTTGACTTATGCTTACCTTACCGGAGAGTTAAATTCCGTTCAGACGATCCTAGCTGGATGGATGAATGTCTCAGCTATTACATGTCTCTTCAACTGGGGTACTGAATCTCAATACATTCCTCTTTGTTTCAAATCTGCAAACATACGTCCAATACCCAAATGCTGTAATCCTACCGGACTTTCCGAGTATAGACCTATCTTCGCACTACCGGTCTTGTCCAAAATTCTAGAACGCGTAATTTCTCGAAAATTCATCATTCCTCGTGTGAAAAACACCGTGAGCAAGTCGTAGTTTGGGTATATTCATAGACCAGGCTTTAGAACAATTGCTCTTGTCCTAGCACGGCATGAAGTCCGTGGGTTTTTGGACTCAAGTTCTCGATGTGTAAGAGCCATGTCCGTCGACACATCAAAGGCCTTTGACAAGCTTCTGCACAGCGATATTTTGAATGCTTGTAGCAACTTCGGTCTTTCTCAGAAGTTGGTCAATTGGATATCGTCTTTCTTATGTGGCAGATTTCAACGTGTTACTGTCAATAGGCTTGAGTCAAGAGGGAGTAGTATTCCCTGTGGAGTTCCACAATACAGCGTCCTCGAATCAGTGCTCTTTGTTCTCGCCATTAACGACCTTAGTCGCGTGTGCTACTCTCATAAAGTATGCTGATGACATGCTATTCCTTCATTTCCTGACGTCTTTTTCGCGAGACAATCTTCAGTTGGAATGAGACAATTTTCTATTCTGGTTCAGATTGTGTCAACTTCCCATAAATGAATCCAAAAGCGTCGTGATAGGCATAAGGACTAAATCTGATTGAAAAACATCACATATTCATATCTCTGATAACCACCTTCTCCAGAAAGTTGAGCATATTACATTCCTGGGAGTCACTTTCTCCAACAACTTGAAGTGGAACGTACATGTTACCAAGCTTGTCGAAAAGCGTCGAAGCGAATTTTCATTATTCGAAATTTACGCCTGTCAGGATTTCCAGTTAATGCAATGATCACTTCATATATTGCTCTCATCCGCTCCGTCTTAACATACGTCTTTCCTTTGTTCTGCAATATCCCTACGCATCTGTTAAATGCATTGATGAGGGTTGAGCGACAAGTCTTTCAGATAATTGGTGCTGATACACCGGATGATAACCTTACGAGTATTTTGACTACGTCAGGTGAAAGACTATTCTGTGAAATTACTAAAAACGACGACCATCTTCTTCGACCATTGTTTATCACAGTCAACACATCTACTCGCCGGGCATCTAGTCTTATTCTGCACGAACAGTTCGTTTCAAGAACTCTTTCATTTAATTTTGCAAATAGCATTTTTTATGTTACTTTTATCAGTTTTCTCCATTACTGCTTCCTGCATCTTTTTGACATCGATTTATTGATATTTTGTTATGTGTCATAATAAGTTCAACAGAGAGACAATAAAGAGCTTATTATTATCATTGTCATTATTATTCTCTTTCATCAGATTTTGCATATAACTAAATTCACAATCAAACAGGGAGAGATCTGCGAGTAATGGACTGCAGTTATCACATTTTAATGGAATATTACCCTTTTGTTTGAATATGACGTTACATAATGTAATATACACTGTATACTTCGTGGATCATGAAAGGATTGCAGTTTTGAAACTTTCCTTGGTAAAATTGGGGAAACATTTGTAATTCTTATTTGAAATGAAAGCTTTATCAAACTTGATGAAAAGAAATTTCCTATGTGTCGTTGAAAATTATGTCCATAGAGTTGGAACCGGGCCTACTATTGAGGCCCAAGCACGTCCCGGTCAGGCCCGTGTCAATTTTGAATCCTCAAGCTCATGCTTCAGCCTCAAGCCCGTTGGCACTTAATTTCAGACGCATTATAATAAAATTATCAAATATATGTAGCATTGATGGCACCTGTCATTTAAGAGCCAATGTGGTATAGTGTAAACGTAACCGATCTATATGCTAGGTGAATTTCCTAGAACAGTCATGTCATGCATAGGCTATATGGGCAGTATATCATAAATGAAATACATAAATTTGTTAAGCATTTCTCAGTAGTAGAGTCTATGATATCCGGCGCATCGCTTCGCTCTGCCCCGGATATCACACACTTGATTTTTTCTGAATTTTTTGCGTTTTTGGCGTTTTTTGCATTTTTTAGAATTTTGAATTTTGAATTTTTTTCTGAATATTTTTTTGAATTTTTCTGTTATTTTTGAATTTTGAAAATTTTGAAGATTATGTAGCCTAAAAATTTCGAAAAAAAAATTTAAGTAGTCATTTCAAATAGACTAAAATTACGAAAAATTATGTAGTCCAAAAATTTCACATAGTCTAAAATATTAGAAGTTTATATTCAAAATATTTATTAAAAAATGGAAATCTCAAAAGTGGAAGGAACTTCTTCTGATGAAATTAAATCAATATATCCTTCGTTATCACAATTAAAAATAAGTGAATTAAATAAAGAAAAACACAAAGATAGAGTACGTTACATGAAAGATAAGGAAACGCAATTATTATTAAGATTGGATCACTATGATAAGTTAAGAAAAAGATGGTCTAAAGTTAAGAATGTAACACAAGGAATTGGAATTTTTTTAACAGTAAGTTTAGGTGCTTTAACAATTGTAATTTCTTCTGGTGCACTTACAATTCCTGTTATAGCTACTGCTTTGACAGGTACAGGTGTTTTTGCAACTTCGCTTGTTACAATGTTAGATAAATCTTTAATAACTAAAAAACGAAAATCATTAAAAAATAAACATTTATATATTAAAGAAGTTTATGATAAATTACATTATTATTTTCAAAGAGTGTGTGATGATAATGTTATCACGTTAGAGGAGATTGAAAAATTTGATCAAATAGCTAATGAAGTAAATAAAATTCCTGTAAAAATAAAAGATAAAGAAAATGATAAAATTTCTAATGAAGAAAATGATAAAATTTTTTTAGAAGAACTAAAAACTTTATTAAGCAAAACTTTAGATGTGAAAATACCAGACGAAAAGATGTCAGACGTCAAAGCGATAAAAAAATAATTTGTTCATTTAGATGTTTTTGTTGTATTCCAATGATTCCACAAAATTCAAATATTATATTTTAAAAAAATAAAATATAAAAAATAATATAAAAAATGGATAAAATTAAAGCTGATAATCAAAAAAGAATTCAACAATTAGATGAGTTAATAAAGCAAAAAAATATTAAGAAAGAAAATCATCTTCAACATAGAATGATAAAAGCTGGTATTCAATCTGATATGTTTGAAAAAATGCAGCAAACCGAGCAAGTAAAAACTGATTTTGAAGAAAATATAGAACCATTTAAAACTCTTGAAAAAGAACTTGCTAATCGGAATAGAGAAGTTAATTTAACAGATCCAGTTCAGAAAACATTATTAGATGACTATGGTTTGCTAGAATCAAATATAGATAAAAAATTACCAAAATCTATGTTATTTGAACATTCTACTTTCTTTTTGGATAAAAAATTATTTGCAAGATTTTATCTTGGTGGAAAAGAAATATTTCCACAACCTATACGGGGACTACTTTTTCACCAAATAAAGCGCCTATTAGTTTAGATAAAAATTTTGTTGATCTTTTAAGAGGAGCAGATTTAAATAATTATGCTGTAGAAGATCTTATAAGATATAAAGCAATGTTAGATAAAGTTGGTGCAGTAAAATCTCTTAAACGTTATAGAGAATTAGAAATTTATTATCAACGAAGTCTAGAGTAGGAAAAGGTTTTAAAACAGAAATAACTATATTCTTACCAGATGACCCACAAGAATGACTAAATAGATTAGAGATTTTAATATCTGCAATAAAAGAAGGACACAATACCAGTTTTAATGAAATTCATGCAACTTTAAAAAGATTGTTAGAAAAGAATATTTTAAATGAAGAGGATTATAAAAGTATAGCTGAAATATGTGGGTTTTAATTTTTTTTATAAAAGATATTTAATAAAAAAATATTTACCTAAATTTTTTGCCTAAATTTTTTAGTTAAAAATGTGTTCAGCAGATTTAGATAAAATTAATTATCATTTAGAAAATCTAACAGAGATTTTGGGTTCATCAAAATTTAGTACGACGTTAAAAATTATAACAACTACTTCATCACATACTTGTAATCTAGATCCTATTCTACATTTGGAACAAAATAAAAATTATCAAATAGCATTAACTAGTTTTTCCACATTTAACACTATACAAAATATTGTCAAAGATGTAAATGACCAATTAAAATATTCAGATGATAAAGGTAAAACTTGGAAAATAATAACTTTTCTTCCTGGATCTTATGAAGTTGAATCAATATCAAATGAAATTAAGAGACATTTAGGTATACCATTTAAAGATAAGAAACAATTACATTTTGCAGTTGAACCAGCAGTAAATAAATTTTCTCTCACAGACGAAAATCATCAAGTTGATTTTAATCATGATAGATCATTATCAAAACTATTGGGATTTAATAAACAAACCTATAGTCAAGGTTATCATTTAGGTGAGAAGATTCCAAAAATAACTGAAATAAATTCAAATGTTCTACATTGTGACATTATTGAAGGAGGATATATAAATGGTAAATTGTCAAATTTAATATTCAGTTTTCCAGCTTTTACTGTCCCCATTGGTTATAGATTAAATGTAATTCCACAAACATTAATATATTTTCCTATTACAAGAAAAACTATTAGCAGTATTAATATTAGAATTACGGATGAGAAAGGAAAGGAAATAAATTTTGGTGGCGAAGAGATTATGATAGATCTTTTGGTTCGAGAGGTATAAACTCCCACGCGAAGCTAGAGAAGTATGAGTTTGTCTTAAAATAAAAAATTTCTATTTAAAAAAATGAGTGAAGAAATTTCTTCAAACCTACCATTAAATAAAAAATTGAAATTCAATCATCATCGAAATTTATCCAATAAAGTTTTATCAGTTATTTGCGGAAGATTAGGTTGTGGAAAAACGTATCTATTATTTAAGATTTTAACGACTCCAGATTTTTTGATTTATAATAATCTTATAATTTATACAACAACAGCAGAGCAACCAATTTATCAATTCTTAAAATATGGTTTTGAAAATAATCTTAAAAAATCAGCTATAGCTTCACTGTTTGAGGTATATGAAAAATCAGAGTATGAAGAGGAAATAAGTTCCTGGTGTGAAGAAGCAGCTAAAAATAAACAATTAGTAGAAGTCAATAAAAATAAACACATATCGATACAATTAATAGATGATAGTGCTAATATGCAAGATCCTTGTAAATTAGATAAAAGAATGAAACATTGTGTAGTTTTTGATGATTGTGTTAATGATAGAAATCAGACAGTTCAAAGAAATTATTTTACAAGAGGAAGACATAATAAATGTAGTGTGTTTTATTTAACACAAAGTATGTATTCATTAGATGGAAGTGTTATTAGAAAGAATGCTAATATTTTTATGTTTTTCGAAATCAATTCAAGAAATCTAAGTGATCTCCTAAGAGATTTATGTATAAGAGATAAAGATGAATTTAAACAATCTTGCAATAATGCTTGGTCAAAAGATTATGGTTTCATTACAATTAATATTGATAAAAAAATACATGATAGAGTTATAGAAAATATTTTTGTATAATTTTTTCTGGGTTGAAATTTTTTCTAGATTAAATTTTTTTTCTGGATTAAAATTTGTTATTAAAATTTTTTTATTAGAAATAGAAAAAAATGTATAATGAGTATAAAATAAAACATGTACCAGTTTTGAAAGATTATAGGCATCCTACAAATCCTGTGAATTCGAAGAAAGAAGTTAAATTTTATTACCACAGAAGATATATACAATTTGTTAAAGATTATAAAATAAAACACGGAATAAAAAGTTATGAAAGAACAGATGATTTTCCACTTTGTTTAAGGAGTTTCAGAGTATTTCTAGCATTTAATAATTTATGGTGGTTAGTTAATAAAGAACATTTAACAGTTTATGATTTAAAAACATTACGTCAATTAAATATGCCTGTATATATTGAAGATTTTAAAATTAAAAGAAATTATAATTTTCCTTCGGAAAATAAATAAATTCAAAAATAGTAAATTTAAAATAATAATAATATAATGATAATAAATAAATAATATTTAAAAAATAGTAAATTTAAAATAGTAATAATATAATAATAATAAGAAAATATAAAGAAAAAATAATCATAATTTTCTTTAAAAAATGAATTGTGCGATAAATAAAGGAACAAAACTAACGATTGGCGAATTAATAAAAAAAAATTGCTGAATTTGATTCAGAGATTGTTTTAAAAAATAAGTTGAAGAAAAACGTAGAACGTAATATTAAAAACCGAAACGCACTAAACGTAGTATTAAGCGTAGTATTAAGCGTAGTATTAAACGTAATATTAAACGTAGAAAACAGGACCGTAGAACAAAGGAAACATTAGAAACTGACATATTCTCGGATGATAGACTTGGAGATGATTTAGTAAATCTATTTAATCCAAATGAAATTAAATATGAAAATGTATCTTTTATTAATGTAGTAAATGATATACGTGACTTTTTAAATAAGGGAAAAATTATTAATTTATTGGGAAAAATTATTAAAGAAGATGGAACCACAATACAAAATTTTTACGTAAGTTTCTATAATAGAAAATCATTTGAAACATGGTTTCACAATTTGGAAGAGAAATCAGATAGTAATGAATGGATTTTTACAGGAAATATGAAATATGAAGATTTTGGAATGAAGCTAGTAGTATGAGTGCTGGTATTAATATGGAATATAGAATCAAAGAATATTTCGGTCAATATTGTTATATTCCTTCTGAAGATTTCTGCTTTATAAAATGTTATAATGTTCTACGTGGTTTCAATAAAGAACAAGTTGAAATTATGAAAGAACTGTTTAATAATTTTTTATATAAAGAGAAAGCTACATCTAGAACAGGAGTAATGTCAAACTGTAAATTTTCTCAATTCAATAAATATTTTGGAGAATGTGTTCAGTATTACAGTCCTACTAATCGTCATTTAAATCCTAGAGGAATTACAACGACACATAATTATGTCTATTACAATTATTTCCATGAAGGTTCATCAATTGGTCACTATTGTTTAATAAATAAGTTTTGTAATGCAGAAGCTATTAGAGAAATTGAAAAAAATTTCAAACCAATTTATAAAACAGTTAATGATGAAAGTTTAACAACACTTCCGTATAAAACTATAACAAAGAAACCAATTGACTATGGTTCAACATATATTTGGGATCTCGAAACATATCCAGATCCAAAAAATCCCACAGCTCATCCTATTGCTTATGCTTAAGGTGTTATTAATTTTAATAAATTTATATCTTGTTTACCAATGCAAAGATTGAAAGAATTAGACACACGTTTGTTAAGTGATATGATTAAAATGAAACAATCAAAAGATGAAAATGAAATTAAAAAACTTAAGAAACAAATTAATGAGTATAATAATTTAACTGAAATAGAATTTAATAAACTTCAAAATTGTGTGAAAATATCTACGAGAACTGATGAATGTTCGTTCGGGGGAAACCCAGAGGACGCATGTCCTATCCACCAATTTTTTAAAACTCTTGGAAAATTTAATTATTCGAAAGTAACTTTAATAGCCTACAATTCATCAGACTTTGATTCCTATTTTCCGATAAAAGCTAATTCTAAATTAACTAAAGCACCACTTAAAACTTCAAGAGGAATATTAAGTGCTTCTTTTCAAAATCCTTATACAACTGAAAGTGTTAGTAAATATATTCAAAAATCTTTTAGATTTAATTATAAAAATAATAATAGTAATAATAAACCGAAAAAAATTCACCTCGAGGTAAATTAGCACTCCAAACTATTATAATGAAATGTAGTTATCAACATGTAAAAACAAGTCTTTCAAAATGGTGTGAAAATTTTAAAATTCCCACCAATGTGTGCAAATTAAATTATGAAATTGGTGAAATTACACATGAGAATTATAAAGAAAAAGAACATGAGTGGAAACCATATTTAGTTAACGATATTCTTTCTTTAGCTTTTTGTATCTACAAATATAATAATGTTATGCAAGAATTAGTTGGTGAAGATATAACTACTAATTTAACATCTTCCGCTTTAACATTTAATGGTTGGATGAAGAGTGTGCAAAATAATAATATAAATATTCATTCTCATACAGATTTATGGGCAAGAAATTATATTAGAAAATCTGTTAAAGGTGGAAGAGTGTCAGCAAATATAAGAAAATATGAATCTCCATTTTGCAATATCTTGTTACCAATATTAAAACAGTATTTACCTGGGCTTTGCCCCCTGGTAATAATTTAATAGATTTAATGAAACAGTATAATCAGTTGCAATACAAGAATGATCTTTGTAAAGAAATTTCAAACCAACTACTTGAACAAAAAAATGAATTCTTAATGGCTTTTGATGCAACATCTTTATATCCATCAGCTATGTACGAGTATGATGCAAATTCAGAATACCGTAAATCTGAATCAGCTAGAAAATTTAGACAAGAAGAAGAACGAGAAATTCTATATAAATTTAATGCTCAAACATTTAGACCTAAAACTGGAATATTTACAGTTGTGTTTCAATATCCGAATGATATGTTTTTCCAACCAGTTCCTATAAAAGATAAAGTTAAAAATCAAAATAATAATTCTCATGTAGAAGTAATCAGGTTTAGAAATGGTATATGTTATGTATTAACTTCTGTAGACATACAGGAAATTGTTAGATGTGGTGGAAAAATATTATCTATTACAGATGGTATAATTTATGAAGAAAATTATCACGTTTCACCATTTCGAAAATATATTGAAAAACTTTTTAATTTGAGAAAAAAATATAAAACAGAAGGAAACACTGTAGGCGATGAGTTAATTAAATTATTAATGAATTCGCTATATGGAAAAACTGTACAGAAAGATATCACCACTAAATATCATCTATGGAATGAAAGTACACTGAAAAAAAATTTTACACAAGAAGTAAAAGATTATGACAAATTAAATGACGAACAATATTTAGCGAAAGTAGAAATGGAAGATGATGAATTTCTTAAAGCTAATATTATAAAAGATGGGAAGACGGCCAAAGGCCTGAGCAGCTACGCTGCGACATCATTCATGCCATCACATTTAGGTTCTTTTATTCTCGCTCACTCTAGGCGAATCATGAATATTTTTATTTTAGAAATTAATGGCTTTAGAGTAAAACACATATATTATACAGATACCGATTCAATATATATTTCCAATGAACTATTCAATAAATTAGATGCTGCTGGATATGTTGGTGGTGAATTATGCCAAGGGAAAAATGATTATGGGAATGGCGGAATTATATATGGATTATTTATTGCACCTAAAATAAAATATTGTATTACTGTAGATGAACAAGGAAGACTCAGTGAAAAGAAAACATTTAAAGGCTATACAAAATCTAAAGTAACAGTAGAAGATTTTCTAAAATTATATTCTGGTGAAACATTATCAACTACAGTTAGTAAACCATGGAAAAGATCTTTAGAAACCGGAATTAGCATTCCTGATAAAAATAATAATACTGAAGAAAAAAGATTTTCTGGTCAAATAAATATTCTTAAACGTCAACCCTCTGATAAAAATGGTATTATGTTACCTTATAACGGAGAAGATATACAAGGAGAAATATTTCAAAAAATTTTCAATGAGTGTAATTTTGGTGACGATGATGCTGCTGATAATCTCTATACTGATGATTTTTATCCCTACGTCACGTGGGAAGAATAATTATTTTCGTGTGAATTTTATCTCCAAGATTCATTTACCACATCCATCATTTTTTATTAATGAAAAAATAAAAATACAGTTAAATATATTAAATTATTAATTAATCTTAAAGTTATATTAAATTTAAAGGCGTATTTTAAATTTAAAAGATTAGGAAATCTTGTTTTAAATAATGTGGGAATACTATCTACACTATCTAAATTTTTTTTATAGTTAATTAGTTAGTGGGATTAGTGAGATTATTCACCATATCTTCAGCAGCCTCTACTGTATTTTTAGCTTTCTCCGCTGTATCTTTAGCTGTTTTAATTGTCTTGTTAGTTTCAGTTAATATTGGTCCTATTTTATCTAACCTGCTTCTAAGATTGGCCATTATACTTTTTAACCCTGTTAATGTCTCATTATTTGTTAATCTGTTAGGTATAGGAATATTAAATTTTTTATTTAAATAATCATCAAAATAAAAATAAAATGGTTTGGGAATAATTGTTAGTGATACTTTTGCTTCACTTTCTAAAAAGAGAATAATTTGTTCTACAGCTTGAGGCGGTAAATTGGTTCTTTTTGCGTACATTCTAATATCAAAATCTTGGGTGTTATTATATATTTCACGTTCGGTATCTACTAATATATTTAAATCTTTATCATATACTTGCATTTGATTCCTAATAGTATGATAACGTATTATACCATATGGCACATGCGCAAAATCTGAAAAAGGCATTGAAATGCCATAAGTTTTATTGATATCCTCAAAAAATGCTGGATTATTTTGCGTAGTTATATAAAAGCTGTCAATATTTTCTCTAATCTTATTATCCACATCACAGGCTTTATGAGCTAATACAACTATACGTATAAAATTATGTCTTCCTTTTGTATATATTTCTGACATGTTTTTTTGTTTTGCTAAACTTGCAACATCATCTAAAATTAATGAAGAGTTTTGTTCTGGAGTTCCAGCAAAAGTACTCATATCTTTTAACAGTTCTAATTGTTCTTCACTATAAACATTTGTAAAAGTTGACCACTCTGCAGTATGCATACAAAAAATATGTACATCCGTTTCATTCTTATAATGTTGCGCTATAAATTTACGTATAAATGTTGTCTTACCACTTGCAGTTTTACCGTAAACAACGAAATGCAAATTTTCTTGTTTTAATCCCCCTTGTGATTTTTTTCCATTATCCTTAGCTTTTTCTACAGCTTTATCCTCATCAGTTTTCCATCCTTTAAAGTTTTTAATTTCTTTTTTATAAAAATTTACCCTCTTCTGTTCGTCTGTTTGAAAGAAACCTAACCAGTTTAAAAAACAATAGCAAACATATATTAAAATAATTACAAAAATAATTTTGATACAATGAAATTTTAAAAATCCCCAAACACGTGTAAGATCTGATGGTGTTTGTTTTTTATTAGAAGAATTAGAGAAAAAGATTTTTTTCGGTGGTGCTCCTCCTAAATAATTTTTAGGATCTACAACCTTATGAAAATGATTTAAAAATGCTTTCTTATCTTTAATTGGAAGTGAATCTTGGGTTGATTCTATATCTTGAGATGGTGTAATTAACTCATTAGCTACAAAATCATTTAAACCCCTCATAATATGATCTAATTTTTCACGTGATTTATGACGTCTTAGTTTACTTTTATTACTTAAATATCCATCATCATTTAAATATCCATCATCATTATTTAAATATCCATCATCATTTAGGATAGGCGAATATAATTCTTCATAATTTTTTCTTTGATCCATTTTTTTATTTTTTTAACAAAAAAATTGACAAATTTAAATTTGATTCCGGACTCGCATTCCTACACTCTTTTGAGTGTTTTTTACCTCTTTTTGACTTCCGGAATGTACCGGTCTACTTGTTCCTACACTCAAAAGAAGAGAAAAATACCTCTCCTTCTCTTCCGGACTACTTCGGACTCTTTAGGGCATAAATTAATTATTTTTGCCATTAATGAATAAATAAAAATATTTTATATCTAAAAATTATTTTTTAATATGAATAAAAATTATTTCATATCTAAATATTCCTATTCATATTTAAATCAGGACAAAGTGTTACATGTCTTGGAAAATTTTTCTTTAATATAATTTTTTGGCAACCTCTACACTTAACTTTTGCTTTTAAACAATCCTTACAATGGTATTTGCTATCATAAAATTCTGTTTTAAGTTTATTCATGTTACAATTTGTACATTGTCTTGTA
Organism: Prostheceraeus crozeri; assembly: GCA_907163375.1. NCBI lineage: Eukaryota > Metazoa > Platyhelminthes > Polycladida > Euryleptidae > Prostheceraeus > Prostheceraeus crozeri. The sequence goes on from CAJQUW010007489.1 coordinate 59,173, forward strand.
GTATTAATACAACAATTATAATGATTAGTGATCCCTTGACTTGTAAAATATTTATTACAATTACGGCATAGCTGATCTTTCATTTTTTCTTTTTTATCTTTTTTCATCTCCTCTGATTGTTCGCATAATTTTAAATGGCGTGCGAAATTTTTAGACGTTATATTTTTACTACAACTAGAACATGTCTTTTTTGTATTACATTCCATGGTTTTCCTGGGTTCCATGGATTTATTTTTTTGAGGCACATTAATTTCTTTTTGAGTTTGATTTACATAATTATTTGGAACTAAATTATTTCGACCTACATAATTATTTTTTCTAACTGTATAAAGATTTTGTCCTTGTTGAGGTATAAACAAATGTTGTAATTGTTGAATATTTTGTCCTTGCTGAATATTTTGTCCAGGTTGAATATTTTTACCGCATGGTGTGTTATTCATATGAGAATATAATAACGCTTGATTCACAAAACGCATCTTACAAATTTGACACATTTGCTTTTCCATTTTTTTTATTTTTATTAGAAAAAAATTACTTTTTTATTAGAAAAAAATTACTTTTTTATTAGAAAAAAATTACTTTTTTATTGTTGAAAAATGATGTTAACAAATGTTCGTGGAGGCGCATTTATCCCGAATAATCTAGAATCAGAAATAGAAATAGAAAATTATATCATGAAAACTGGAGACGTTTTATCTGGTCCATTACATCTTTCTATTCTTCCGCAACAAAATACAGAGTTAACAAATAAACAATATGTTGATACACAAATCAATGACTTAAAAGAAAAATATATAAATGATGTTTTAGTTCCACTGATGAATGAATTACTAAACGAAAAATTATTAAAACTTGATAAAAAGGATAGAGAGCTAGAAATAAAAAAAATCATCAGTAATCAGTCATTCAAAATAAACATCAGATAAAAATGTTAAAAGAACAATTAGAAGATGAAATAGAAAAACTTCCTGAAAGAAAAAAAAATTTAAAGCAGTTACAAACTACAATTCAAAACACTGTGAATGAGTTGAGTTCTAAAATTACTCAACAAATTAAAAAAATAAATCACTTAATAAATGAAGTAAAAGTAATTAAGCAAAAAGTTGATAAAATGAAAACTCTTAAAATAAATTTAGAAAATGAATTAAAGAAAAATTTGCAAGAAAAATCTAAAGAAAATAAAGAACAGTTAGATACTGTTAAAAAACAGTTAGATGTTCTTAAAGTTCAATTGAATGCTTTAAAGACAGAATTAAAGAAAAGTGAGAAAAAATTAGAAGTGACTGAAAAAGAAATTAAAGTACATCACACGCTGCTTGACGCGATAGATAACGTGCAACGGAAAATTAATAAAGTTATCACGAAGTTGTTGTCCATTCACAAACGTAAATCTTGATCTAACCTTGTCCAGAGGCTTTAGCCGATGACGCACGTAAATCTTAATCGGACCAAAGGTCCTCAGGTTACTAACCTATTGTAAATATTTTTTCCCAAAAGTCAAATTTATTCCTAAAAAATGCCCATAATTTATAAACAAAATCTTAAATAATTTGCGTCTAATCAAAGGATAGCACATGAACCACGTATGAATCCTGTGTACCATTATAAAAGTATAGAAACAGTTCAAAAAGAAGGAGATAGTGTAAACAGCGTAGCTAGTGTAAACAGCGGAGATAGTGTAAACAGCGGAGCCGGTATATTTTCTGGTATAGGTAGTATCGTTAATTCAATTAAAAATAATAAAGATTTAATTTCATCTGCTGCTAAAGGCGCAGCTGCTATTGGAAGTACCGCAAGCGCGATTTCAAATGCGGTGAAGTCTCAAAATGAACTAAAACAAATAGAAGCTATTCGTAAACTTAAAACTGATTCTGAAGAACTAAAAAAATTTAAAAAACTCTCAAATGAATCAAAAAACAAAATTGCTAACATAGCAGCTAGAGCGTCTGACGGTAAGAAATCAGTTGAAGAAATAAGAGGTAATGGCGTGAGCAGCAACCTTCGGTCTAACCAGCAAAGCTGTAGCGGAGCTGGTTTAGCAAAATTCTAAGATATATATTCTAAAAGACAAATTCTAAAAAATCAAATTTTTTCTATAAAAATGTCGAATCTAGCTGAAAGTAAATTTAGATTAGACGATCCCCCGTTCGTCAATTATAATCAAAAGAAGAATGACTATATAAGAATTGCTATGAATCCCGGATCTTCAGGAAGAGTGAATACTGGAGGTGATTTAATTTTTGAAGTTGATAATCAACTAAGTTATTTGTATCTACGTGATTCATTTTTGCACTGTGAATATTCTTTATATTCTGATGATGGGTCTACAACTCCATTACCAGATACGGATAATATTACTTTAGAGAATAATTTCTTTCCTAGATTATTTACACAAATGCGTTTGGATGTCGCTACCCAAAATATAGAAACAATAAGTGATTCTCCTGGTGTAATTGATTCAATGCTTCGATCTGTTACAATAGGAGAAAATAATAAAATTGAAGGTTGGTTTCCGGATAATAATGATGGAATATTTGTAGATGATTTAACTCATGCTGGAACCGACGCCACAGGAATAGCAAAAGATGTAGAAAATATTGCAAATCATTTAAGTAAAACAAATAATACTGCATATAAAGAAAGACGTGAGTTTAACAAAAAAAGTAAACAGACAGTAAATTGGTCATTGTCTCCATTATTCGGATATTTAGATTACAATAAAATTTCATGTCAATTAAAATTTAAATTAATAATTCATCGCACAGCAAATAATGAATTAATCTTTTATGGTAAGACTGGAAAAAAAGCATATTTAAAAATTGATAGACTTGAATGGTGGATAAAACATATTACTCCTAGTTTAGACGTTGAATCAACTATTGAAAAAAGATTAAACACTAACAAACCAATTCCAGTAAATTTTCTAAAGCGTACTGCTAGTTCAGTAACTTTTTCTGAGCAAAGATTTAACTGGCATTTTACTAGAACTGCGAATACTCCAAGATATTTATTACTAACTTTTCAAAGAAATAATTCTCCAAGTTTTGATAAGAGCAACAATCTTTTCCATATTAACACAATTCGAAGTTTACAAATTTCTTTAAATCAAACACGTTATCCTATTGATCCATTGAGATTTGATGATACTAATAATCAGTTTATGGAAGGATATGATGCTTATAGAAATCTTTGTATAGAATTTGGAGTTGAACCACAATTAACTCCTGGAGATTGGAGACATTTATATCCTGTTTTCTGTTTCGATTTAAGTGCACAATCTGAAGATATTACTAAAAATGGTTGTGATGTAACAATTAATGTTGAAAAGAAAGATTTCCTCAACTTCATTGATGGCTTATGGTTTGCTGTTAGAAGATGCAAAATACCAGATTGAAATTGTTAATGGAAAGATGATTAGGATAAGCTAATTAAATTTTTTATTCACTCAAATTTTTTTTATTAACTCAAAATTTTCGTAACTTAAAATTTTTTTTATTAAAAATGTCGCAAGCGAAAAGTAATAATAAAACTATCGAATTAAAACTACGTAACATTGTTGAGAAAAATACACCTAAAACTATTACGATTAAAAGAAATATTACATAAGTAAACCAATGATAGAGAATATTAAATTACAAGAAGAAAAAAATGGGGGTATTCTACCATTGATTCCATTAATAATAGGAGGTTTAGCAGCAGCAGGAAGTGTAGCAGGTGGAGCAGCTGGTATTGCCCAAGCAGTAAATAAAAATAAATCAGAGAAGGCAGCATAAGAAGAAGAGAAAAGGCATAATAGAGAGTTAGAGAAAGTTGCTAGGGGCGAGGGGACATCTGAAGGAAATGGAGTAGTAGATAACTTTATTAGAAAATTAAATTTAGTTGATGAAGCAAAAAGAGTTCTCAAAAACATTCTACATAATGTTGATGATTTAATAGAAATAAAAGAAACTAAAGATGGTTCTGGAATATATCTAAGTCCTAGTATGATTCGGTAATAACCTCAGAACCCTTGGTTCGATCGGCTAAAGCCTCTGAACAAGGTTATATTAGATAAATATATTTTTTTTATCTTTAAAATGTATTCTACAAATTCCATAAATTCCGAAAATTTAATTAAATTAAAAATTGCTAATTTGGATTTATTAAATTATCTCTGTGATCACCGTTATAAAGAAGGTGACATACAGAAAACATTAGAAAACTTTCCTGGATTTATTTGGAGTAAATATTCAAAGAAAAACATTTACCTGGGCATAATTTTACTGGTCCCGGTACAAGATTAGATTTAAGATTAAATGATGATAATACACCTAAAGAAAATAGTAAACCAATAAAAAGAGAACGCAGCTGCATATAGACATGATTTAGTTTATCGAAATCATGACCTAAGTGCTCGTCATGAAGCAGATAAGAAAATGATTCAAGAATTAGATAATATTCAAAATCCTTCCTTTAGAGAAAGAATTGAAAGAATGTTTGTTAAAAAAGCTTTACAAACTAAAATATTGTTCGGTCAGAGTTTAGACGAGACAACAGCAAAGCTGTCTGAGAGCAACGCTCGAACTTATGCGTCTGAAATTCATGAAGAATATAGTAAACCTAAATATCTATTGAAAGTAAAAGTATTTAATAAAGATGATATTTGGAATGCTGATCTAATCAATATGCCGAATGAAAAGGGACGAAGCGAAAGTTCTAAGACAAAGTCTGATTATAAATATGCATTAACCGTTATAGATTTATATACTAGATTTGCTTGGGTGAAGCCTTTAAAAAATAAAAGTGGTTTGTCAGTTAAGTATGCGTTTGAAGAAATCTTTAAAGAAAGTAATAGAAAGCCAAAGAAATTGTTTGTTGATAAAGGATCTGAATTTTATAATAGAAATGTTAAGCCACTATTCGATTTAATTTATTCAACTGAAAATGCTGGAAAAGCCGTAGTAATAGAAAGATTTAATAGAACGTTAAAAAATAAATTGTTTAAGAAATTTACTGAGCAAGGTAATCAGAAATGGTTGAAGATATTACCAGGAATTGTAGATGAGTATAATAATAAAATTCATTCAGGTATTGAGGAAACTCCAAAGAATGCTTCTAAAGATCCAGATTTAATAAGAAAGAAAATATTCGAAAATAATTATGAAAATGAAAGTAATCCGAATTTGCAGAAACGTAAGTCGAAATTTAAAATTGGAGATAGAGTGAGAATATTTAAATATAAAAATAAGTTCGAGAAAGGATTCGTTGGTTATTGGACGAAAGAAATATTTGAAGTTTCTAAAATAAATGAAACTTCTCCATTCACTTATGAAATTAAAGATTTAGAAAATGAAGAAATCAAAGGTAGATTTTATGAGAATGAATTACAAAAGACTGAGCTTTAGCTTCGCTTGAGTTATAACGCTTCATTTAATTCTAACATAATATCAAGAAATGGTACTCCTTTTTGTAAATTGTACAAAACATACAAACATAATTGTCCACAATAAGTAGTTCCTGGTGTTTGAATTTGAAACGTATTATAAGTTCCATTTCCCAGTATTTCTTTTACTTCCTTTGTTGGAGGCAATCCATATGAGTCAAAATAGTAATTATCTCCGTTTTTACTAAAGATACCTGCTGACCTATGTACTCCTTTTTGATCTGACGTGTGAAGATTTGTTATGAAATTTATAAATGTCTTATTTTTTAGGAATTGTAATTCGTCTCTCATTAGGACATGAAAATTCTTTATTCCCAATTGATTTGCGATTTTCTTTAGGTCGAAATTTGTAGTTGTTTGTGTTCCATGTAATCTTAAGAACTCGGTAATACTAGTCATTTTATAATAAAAAAATTTCTTATAGGGACCCCTAGAAGTCAGAAGGGGGGGATTGATTTAAAACTGTCTCATAATGATGACTTTCCTTACTACTTATTCGATTTTGAAATGATTTAATTTAATCTAAATTAAAAAGTTACATTGACCTTTTTTCATGTACTTCTCAAAATGAATTAGAAAAACTGAGCTTTAGATGGTTCTTGAATCACTGCTTGCTTGCTTGCTTTTCAGATGTAGTTGTCCACAAAATCATTTGTCTTGAATGGCTTGCAATTGTGATGTCTCTTCATCTTGAGTTGATGATGTTCCCGGTTGTAGATTTAAAACTATTTGACTTGTTTTCATTGTCTTATTATAATAATCCGTCTCAAGTTGTTCATCAAGAGAACGCTTCATTCTCGCCGTTTCACGTTTCACAATATATTGATTTTGTAAAGTTCTTCGCTTGCGTTCTAATGCAGCAGCGCCTTTAACTTCGTTTAAAATTCGCTGTGATATTTCACACGACGTCAAGAAATCATCAAAATCAATATCACTAAAGTTTTCCAAACTTTTTTGTAGATCCACAGTATTTATGAAATGATTCTTCTTTACAAATTCGTTGATCAGGCACACTTTTTTTGCGATTTGTACTTTTGTCGTTTCAATACGATCACCCAAATGTTTACTCATCATGAATGATAGAAGTGAATGAGATGAATTAAAATAAACTAACTATCTAAATACTCCTTGAGAGAAGAACTTCATTCGTTAATGTGTTTCATCGTTAAAGTCATTGTTTAAAATTGCTATAACAACTATCTTGCATATCGGCGCTACCCTTATGTGTTCTGAATTCACAAGAAGAATTGTTTTTTATTGCTACCCTTATGTGTTCTCAATTCACAAAAAGTATTGCTTTTTATTGCTACCCCTACGTGTTTTAACCTATTCATGTGGAAAGAGAAAACGCTAAATAAGTTTTGAAAACAGACTTTGAAAACAAACTTTGAAAACAGATTTTGAAAACAGACTTTGAAAACTGATTCTGAAAATAATTTACGTAGGGGTAAATTGAACTGTCAAAATTTTACCGACGCGTAAATTGAACTGTCAAATTTTTACCGATGCGTAAATTGAAATGACAAGATTGCGCTGTTCACAATAATTTAAGGGAAAAGCTGTTCGTTGTTTTCCTTTGCTAGAACAATAAATCACTCTCTCTTCAATCTCTCTTCATTCATCAGACAGTGTACCGGTTCATTGAATAGTTTTGAGTTTATGATTTATAATGATCTTCTAGTTCACACAATTAGTACTTTGAATGATGTTAAGAGTACAATAACGAAGAATATCCAAGCAATAATTGCGTTTCCTTATCTTTCATGTAACGTACTCTATCTTTGTGTTTTTCTTTATTTAATTCACTTATTTTTAATTGTGATAACGAAGGATATATTGATTTAATTACATCAGAAGAAGTTCCTTCCACTTTTGAGATTTCCATTTTTTAATAAATATTTTGAATATAAACTTCTAATATTTTAGACTATGTGAAATTTTTAGACTACATAATTTTTCGTAATTTTAGTCTATTTAAAATGACTACTTAAATTTTTTTTTCGAAATTTTTAGGCTACATAATTTTCAAAATTCAAAAATAACAGAAAAATTCAAAAAAATATTCAGAAAAAAAATTCAAAATTCTAAATTCTAAAAAATGCAAAAAACGCCAAAAACGCAAAAAATTCAGAAAAAATCAAGTGTGTGATATCCGGTGCAGAGCGAAGCGATGCGCCGGATATCATAGACTCTACTACTTTTCTCGTTTGGTAAAATTTATTTCATTGCATTCACTGCATATTGTGAATCAATAAAGATGATCTATCTGTGTATAGTTAACAGTGGCACAACAGAAGAGAGCATCGTTCTCATGAGCTTATGTAATTTACATAATCATATGACTAATTAAAACGTTATACGCTAAGTATAACTAAGTATACTATTACCGGCAACGACAAAGAAGACAATGCATTACCCAAAACTGCATTTTTCATCATTTTAATGCACTGCAAATTTGATGTATAAATAAATTATGATAAATATATATTATAAATTGATTAAAATAAATGGGAATTACTAAGCGACTTTAAAAATTTATATTTAATATTAATATGCATGTGTTGATATTATAGCCTATTCATTATAATGATCATGCAATTGTTGAGAGATCAAAAAATTAATATGAAATTTCAGCAATCCATGCGCTATGTCCAAACTATCTTCATGACAAATTCCATAGACTTTTGAAGCTGCGATGAACAAATAACTGAGGTTTTAAACTTACCAAAACGTTACCTTTTCTTTTCTAAAATTATAATTTGGTTCGTTAGCCAGCAGTCTCAAGTAATATATTGTAAAGAAAGTGTTGAAATTATGAATTCGTCCATGACTGAAGCAATCAAGAAGATAGAAATATTGCACACAACTAGAATGAGAAACGAAGGATCACTGAACAAGACAACAATAAAAATTCTATATTTGCAGTCTTCACACCTGAGCATGTAATCTCTTTGCTGGACTTTACACTTTTACATGTGTACCGTCACACGAATACTTTCACATACGTGGAAATTTTTAATGCTTTTAGGCACGGTATAATAAGCTAACTGTAACATCTGACCTGTGATTCACGATACATACATAGACCGATGAAATTTCTGACTTATTCAAAATGTGATCTGGTTGCATTTCTCTCCTTCTCCATCTCTGGCTTTCATATCTTATCACAGTTTGATCAAAAGAAAGCAATCACGGTCGCTTATTTCCTCGAGGCAAGCTGCGTAACGCGGCAGATGGTCTCGCTACGAAGTGCGAATGAGAGTCTTTAGTAAACAAAGACGTTAATACATCATGTCCTTCATCGTGAGCTATGCGGCCGCAAATTCCTTCACGTGGATGTCATTCATGACACCATGATTCCTGCGAGACCAGTGGTCGGATTTTGACGCGAATTCGCGTCAAACGCGAATTTGACGCGAAAACGCGAATTTGGTCGCTTCAACGCGAAAATGATTTTGGATATTTTCGCGTCAATGTCATTTAGCTCTGACACTACTTATTACCGAAATGATAAAACAAATCATTTAATATTTCATCCTCTTTTTTAAACCGTTTTCATGAACTGAATTTTTCAGAGCAGTCATTATTTAACATTCGGCACCTTAAAGTCATTTCTTTTATGTCTAAAAGACTAAAACTAAATGGTGATGTACACATATTCCTTTCCTATTTCTTTCCAGGGTTACATCGGCTGTTATACACTTTACATGTACATCTAAATCAGGTTGGATAAAATATATTTTTCAAGCTTTTATCACGGTCGCTTTCAGGTTATACTGATGATTTGGAGGAGATCATTTGAATCGTGATGTGTACTTTAAGTTGACCTCAGATATGTTATCATTATCTGTAATTTATTTGATGATATAATAAAATTTCGTCAAATACCTCTTGTTGTTCGTTTCTCGTTCAATGTTAATGCGTTTTGAGTTTTGCTTCGAACTTTGAAATGTTTTGTATTTGGAGGGTAAAATGGTTCCATGGTTAACGACCATGTTTGATTTGAGTGGACCTCCAAACAACACTTCAACATTTGTTTAGTTGGCTTTTAGATAAACAAATGGTAAGTTATTCATTTGTTCATTCGTTCATTCTGCAAGTTAAACATGTACGCTTTTTTCTGTTCAAACATTTTATCTTGAAAACCTTTTGGACCAGGCGCCCAGGGGGCTCAGCTTAGCTGGAAAGGTCTCCGATTTTCGTTTGTGCCATGATGTAGCATATACGTGGACATTTCAGGAACTGACCGTCTGCCGTGTCCTCTTTGGTGGGTAAGCTCATGAGAGCCAAATTCAAAATCACATGTAATTTCAATGCGAGAAAATGTGACATTTCAGGTCAAAATGAGATTTTCATGATTTTTTAGCCAGAAATGTCTTTCTGTTTTTAAGAAATGTTTTTCTGGCTAAAAAATCATGATAATCTCATTTTGACCTGAAATGGCACACTTTCTCCCGTTGAAATTACATGCGATTTTGGAATTTGGCTCTCCTGACCTTACCCACCAATTAGGACACGACAGACGGTCAGTTCCTGAAATGTCCAGGTACATATATATGCTTCATCATAACACAAACGAAATTGGTAACTTTTCCAGTTAAGCTGATCCCCTGGGCGCCTGGTCTACTTAGCTTCAGGGATGAGAATTTTCCGCGGATCCGCGAAATTCCGCGGGGGCCCCTGTAGATCACTCTAATGTGTTTTTCATTTTTTTCTATCTAGGGCCCCTAAAAAATGTGATTTCCGCGGGGGCCCCCGTCATACCATTCTCATCCCTGTAGCTTACCCTCGTTTATCTCACTCTGACGATTATTACATTTAGTCTTAAAAAATGTAAAGAATACTCGTAAATGAGCTTATCTACATGAAAATTGAACGGTATTTGATTAACGAACTAAAGTACGATGTATGTATGCCTACTCTGAGGATGTACGAGTATTTTATGCATTGACAAATGACACTGATGTTACGTATATTAATCCATGATAGACACGAACTTCTTAGAAATTAACGTTAAGAACTGATAGAGCTTACCTTTTGGAGGCTTATTCAATGTATAAGCTTTTAATATTGTCTGGACGCTACAGTATATGTAGACTCAATATTAGTCTAGAATATGGTTTAACACAGTCAGGCCTCGAGTTGGCCCGAGCCAATCATGTGGTTGTTCTCGCAACAACACTGGGCAAGATTAAAAGCAACTTGCTGAGCCTTGGCTTCTGAACTGTAACATGAAATCCCGATGAGTAATGCATTATTCCCGATAACATTTTCAGATGTATCTTATTTTTTTCTTTCAGTTTATTTGATAATGGGACGCAAAGCCGTTAAGTGGCAAGATAATTGGCTACGAAGAATTGATAGTAATGGGGATGAGGTATCAACTTGGCTTATCCCACCAACGGAATTTGATCATAATGTCAAATCATATTGTAAATGTTGTAGAAAACAATTTTCTGTTTCCTCAGGATGGACTAACATTGAAAGTCATTCTGTAAGCAATCAACACGTATCATTCTCCCGAGCACGAAAGACTTCTAATATTTCATCTTTTGTTGTACGCAACTCTCAAGGAATTGATGGAAAGGCCGAGTACGATGAGACGAGAGAAGCAGAAATAAAATGGGTGATTAGAGTTATTCAATGCAATTATTCATTCGAATCTCAACAAGATGTTACTGAAACATTCGCATCGATGTTCCCTAAATTGAAAAATGAAATATCAAGTATGCGATTGCAACCAAACAAAGAAGCTTACATGATCAAAGATGGAATTTTTCCATATTTACAAGAATACCTGATTGAGGAGCTAAGAAAGGCTGATAATTTCACGATTCTTATTGACGAGGCCAATAAGTCGAAAGCATACCTAGGAGTTGTTGTAAGATATATGAGCTCATCATCTTGGGACGTTCATGTTTCCGTGCTGGACCTCCTCATCTTGGAGTGTTGCAACGCGGAAACAATTGCGACTGTCATTGAAAAATGCATCGTAGACAAGGACATACCGTAGATCCCAAGAAGTGTTTATGCGTGATGTCGGATAGCTGTCATGTCATGAGAGGTGATTCTTTAACTTACTTTTCATATTCAGTATATGAAATAATGAATGTCTAAATTTGTAATTTTCAGGTGGTAAAAGTGGTGTGATTTCGCCATTTAAATCGGTGATGCCTGAAATGGTGGATATTGGTGGATGTGCCTTACACCATATTCATAATGTTGCTGCACATGCTGTCGAAGCGTCCGATGATTTTGATGTTGAAGGATTAATGCGAGATATTTATGGCTTTTTCAAACACTCAGTTGTTCAGCGTGATGAACTTGAGAAGGTTTGTATGAAATTAAAGCTATATCACATTTTTATTTACATGTGCACTTAAATTAAAATTATTTTTTCAGGTTATTGGCATCCTTGAAATCAAGAAAATGGCAGTTTTACGTCTTGTGACAACGCGTTGGTTGCAAATTATGAATGTTGTACAGAGGATTTTATACTTACATGAAGCACTGGTAACATATTTTCGGAATTGTAATGACAAAAAGCGTCGACATCGTTGCGAATTTTTCGTTCAACAACTCGAAGATCCGAAAGTTATGTTCTATCTCAATTTTCTTCATCATGCGCTGAAACCATTGAAAGATTTCGAAATGATGTTCCAACAGTCGGGATGCCATATTCATGTGTTATATGATGAAATGGTTGTGTTGATGAACAAATGGTTTCTTCGTTTTATGAAACCATCTCAAATAGCTCATCGACCGTTCAAAACGAATTATGAAGATCCAAATAGTTGGCTCAATTCATACCAAATATCAATGGGTGAACAGAGTAAACGGATGCTGGCAGACATGTCCCCTGACAAACAAATACAATGTATGGCTGTCGTGAAAAAATTTTACAGAACTGCCACAGAAAAACTGTTGCATTATCTTCCTTTTGGGAACGACTTTTTGCGTTGTTGCAAATTTATAAATCCGGGCAATTTATCTCGTGAAAAATATGAAAAGTGGGTGATGACTGTTGCAAGAGCATTGCCTTCCATTGTTAATGCTAATGAGTTAAGTGACTTGGAGGTCGAAGTATGTTTCCAAAAGCAGCAGGCCAAACATGTTTCCAAATGTTCCAAATGTGCAGGCCAAATGTTTCGGTTGCACAATATTAGAAACTTGTTGAAGAAACCGATAGGGTTCCTATTCTTATTCGACTCGTACGTGCCATTTTCTACCACATGGCAATGCGGAGGTTGAGCGAACTTTCAGCCACATTTCTGATATTCTTACGAAGAAGCGAACCTCGTTAGGTCCACATACCATCAAGGCATTGATAGTTTCCTAAAGCGTTCTTTCGCTACGTAAATGGAACAGCGCAAATATCCCAATTACAAATTGTCTGTTGAAGAAGGTTGCTGATTCACATGCTGCTTATCTTGCAAGAGTTCGCAAAGCTCAACTTGATGAAGCCGAGAAGGTTCGTCAAGAAAATGAGAAGATGTTACGAAAAGAACTGGAGACGGAGAAGCAGAATTCCGAACGGTATCAGAAATTATCGAACGACTCTCTCAATTATTCCGACGCGATAAAGAAGAATGAAGAAGAAAAGAAAACGTGGCAGAAAATAATTGCCGATGCACAAAGAAAAGCCAAAGAGTCAGGAGGAGTTAGAAAGGCTACGGAAACAAAAGGAAAAAATTGAAAAGAAAAAGCTAAGAGTTGCTGAAGCTTCTCTTGATAACGTTCTGAAGAGACATTCATTTAATGTTGCAGGAACCTCCTTCAAAAAGTCACGTCTAGAATAGATTTTTGCATTCGTTCGCCCTTCTTGTTTAAACGCTCGTTAAACTGTTTCCACTTCTTATCATAAAACTCCTCGATTGTTTACGATGTAGTATTGGTCTGTTGTAGATTAAAACACTTATAATAGCTTTCGTCGCTTTTATTGTTAAGATGACTTTCTATAAATTAAATAAAATTCAAAATGCTCTTGCATCTTGCGATGTTAGAAACATAATATAGCCACACTTATTCTTAACGAGAAATTTTTACTCATAATTGATTCTATGCCGACCCAACTCGCAATGGTTATCGTCAGGGCAACAGGACAGCATCTACCAATGGCACCGCCAATGCTTCTCGATCGCAATGGAAATTAGGGAAACGTAAAACAAATATAAAGACATGTTACGTCTATTAAAATAATTGAAGTATATATAGTATATATATATATAAATGAAATCAGACACGCGAATTTCAGAAAAAACTTGCAAAATTATCGCCCGACCGGTTTCCCTTGGTCAACCAAGTTTTTCAAGGGCATTCATTTAATGAAAATAGACATCGTATTTACATGCATTTCACAAAATTAAATCAAAGAAATCATGCACTCTAATACAATATCAAAAATCATAAAAGATGAAAGAAGCAGAGAATTAATTTCTATGCACATGTCAATTACGATTGAGAGATGGTTTAATGATATCAATGCATAGCTTTTCTTTGCACTCCCTATATGACCGATCGCAATTAGCAGGGAGCTTCATTATTGGGATAATGTTAAAGGGAGGATCATATAATATATATATATATATATATAATATTAATATTATTAAGAAACATGTATAATGGTACTTGTAAGTACGAATATATTAGTGAATAGTAGTGAAAGGCATAAACGAATTAACTGTTGCAACAGAATGAGGTCATAAGTGTTAAACGTCTATTTCCAAAATTAATCGGAAAACATTAAAGAAAAAGTTAATTTAAGATTAAGGAGGAAAGAATTACATGTAAAGAGGTAAGTTAGATAAATTTTGTCTAAGAGCCTTCGAAATGAAAAATATGTAATGCAGGACTGGAATGAAATTGTACTATTTGTGATACGACAAGCCTATATTTTCTTCAGGAACGCACCTCATGTCAGTCAAAAATGCCGGTATATGAAAAGGTCTATTTTTGAAGAAATGACGATATCATTATGACGCGAAAATTTTCAGCCGACGCGAAAAAAATGTGCATGTATGAATCCGACCACTGTGCGAGACATCTACAGAGATTTTAGGATGTCACACACGGCCATTCGACAAAACAAAATCGGAAGGAAATTAGAAAACGATCACAATTTCATTTATATTCTGTTAAAATTTCAGACCCGATGCCCGTGAGAGTTTCCCATTTGCAGGTCCAGGCCCTGCCCGGTTACAACTATAGATGTCCAGCAACTCGTGGATATGCTTAATGACTTCTGTTTGATCTAAATTGGTAGATAGTGTGGAGAAGTCAAAAATATGCATGTCATAAACTTTAGAAGATTGCGTTGTGGATAAGAATTCTTCAGTAGAGAGAATGCTCCAGAAACAATTTATACCCATATTGTTTTGAATTGCCGAACAGTATCTTTTAAAATGGTCTGTGATTGCTGCCAAACCCTTATTTATTTTTACTGATAATTGTTTAGTGCTACAATGCTTTGTACGTGCAATGAAGTGGAATGCATAAGGACATTCTTGCAGTTTAGGAAGCCAATAGATTTTTCGGAGTCCCATGTTAATCTCTTTGCAATGCGCATTTAAATTTTTACTTATGATGGGTTCATGATCACTCATAATTTCTACTTACGTTTTTGTCAGTAGATAAATCTATACCATTGCCAGTAGGTGCCATGGTATTCAAGTTGAATCCCAACTCGGATTCGGATGTTATAAATTTGATTGGAAATCTTGTTAATAAATATAAATCAACAGTCTGTCAAATGCTATGTACATTTGCCTGTGCGTCTTCCAGCAGCAGCTCCTTACTCACGCGCTTACTCAGCGACTGCACACCTTCGATCTGCAAGTTGGCCGGCTTCCTCTTTTGGGTCTTAAACTTCTTTTTTTGTCCTGGTTGTTGGGGCCGCTGCTGTTGCTGCTTCCATGTAATTTATAATGACCCCGAGTCATTTACTTTTGAGAGTTTGGGAGGTCCGGCGGAGAACTCCGGCGCTGGTATAGCGAGCACTGGTTCTGGTGAGATGTGTACCGGTACCACAACCGCCCAAATTGCTTGATTTGAGTTACATCGAGTTCAGGGCTATTACTGTCTTCGTAGCGGCGCACATGTCGTTTATAGCAGTTGAGTAATAGAAGCAAGAGTAAAGAGAGACAGTTGAGCAGACTAGGAATGAGCTGTAGACAGGAACGCGCTTCTTACTCCGCAGTGCTTGGATTAGTGGTTCCGTATCGTCCAATGAGAAGCAAGGCAAACATTTTTCAGGTTGGGAGGGGGGAAGGAGGTCAGTGAAAAATTTTCTTGGATGGAAAAAGTTATTTTGCTACCCAAAAATCGGCTTTTAGAACTTGGTCCGTTAAACTTTTGAGCTCCTAAGCCAAATCTGCTACACAGCTCCAACTACCCATGACGTGCACCGCAATTCATCGGGACTCAAGAGGTTAAGGTAGAATGGCACCACTCCTGAAGCTCTATGAGGCCGTGAACACAGCGAATAAACGAGTTGGCCTGTAACAGTACACTTTAACACTGCTGTCACGTTCTGACTCTTTCATCAAAAATGCTAAGTGTTTGGCATCTTCAGAATCCTTGCGATGTATACAGTAATAATATGCAAGTTTTATTCCAACAAGATTAATAGATATTTTTCAAGCTTCCTTCGCATTGCCACTTAAGTGCACAAACATGCACTTGCAGGGTCAACTAAGATTCAAATCACCAGTTGAGTCGAATCTGCAGCAGCTGCACGGTAACGCACAAACAAAAAGCGAAACCGTGTCTTTGTTCTATTATCCTGCAAGTGTTCACTATTCATGTTCGTCCATTCATTCAATAGAATTAAGCGGTAATGAGAAAATGTTGAAGGAACTTTTGAAGAAGATCTATGTAACTTATTTGAATAAAACTTTATATCTCTACCGCTTCCATTGCAAGGACTCTGAAGATACCAAGCACTAACATTTTTGATGAAAATGTGAGAATATTACAATAGAGTCACGATTTTGTCATAACTTAATGACAACCCTATTTCTTTCCTAGTCCACCTATTTCGATGAGCAATGTATCATTGAAATAAAGCTCGGGAAATGCTCGTTCGCCTCGTACCTGATTAATTATCATACTCACATGTTTTCGTATTGAAAAATTCAGATTTGTAAATTGAAAGATTTTTATATTTTTGCCACTGTCCAGCAAGCACAATAACGGATACAAGTTTATCATAGCTTATTTTAAAGCAGAGCATGTAAGCTATCGAACGGTATATGGAGTGTTCCTGTGCAGCACGTCTAGAAGGCATGACAATTGATTGAATTCCGACATAATCTAGGTGTTTCGGTTTTATAATCACATCTGTAGTTATTTTTATTATTAGTTCGAGAGAAACTGCGCCGACTATGATGTGTCTCTGACGCTGCCACAATTCAGTCCCAGAAGAAAATCAAAACAAACACGTCAGGTGAAAAGGACACCAAACGTTGAAGTAGTTATGGTCCCTCATTAGTGTTGAATGACAGTGTGTGTAGACAGAGATGTTTAAACACAGATATCTGATTCTCTGGATGAATTGTCTTTCAGAGAAATTTACCAAATTCACTCAATTTCAGATGATCAGCTTCGAATCGAAAATTTTGTTTGAAAATATTTTGATTTTTTGTGCTGCGATTTATAGAGCGGTCTCAAAATCGCTTTAGTTTTGATTCTTTGCAACTGACAATAATTGTGATCATTATCGATAAACTTAAGTTGAGAAACTTTTTTTAGCATCTTGGCGCTTTGTGCGTTGGTTCAACATACGGTCAAGAACAACGATGTACGACTCCAAGAAATTCTAACTGCAGGCGATCCTACCAATCCTGACATTGCTCTAAGGGTACGAACTCGCCGTCAGCATCAAGAAGGTAAATATTTTATATTTTTGAAATAGTTAATGCCTTTTCCACAAGTGGGCGACATGCATTCGCATTTATTCAAAAGCCTATGTCTTCTAACATGCCGCAAGATTTTCGACAATTGTTATTGAATATTGATTACACTTTAAATCATTAAGTCCTTTTTCAGTACGAATCTGAGTACCAAAATAAAGAGTACTGAAATTACCGAACTTAAATTCACAGAAGTGCTAAAATGCTTACTAAATACTAATCTGATGAAATATCAATATCAGTAATGGACGCGAAACTATACCAAATTCAGTGAGTCAGTGTGCAGCTGGTAGTTGACGGCGCGCGCACGCACGCTTAATGTAGT
Source organism: Prostheceraeus crozeri (assembly GCA_907163375.1). NCBI lineage: Eukaryota > Metazoa > Platyhelminthes > Polycladida > Euryleptidae > Prostheceraeus > Prostheceraeus crozeri. Next base: position 76,829 of record CAJQUW010007489.1, read on the forward strand.
TCTGGAAAAGAGTTTTGTCTAGTCTTCCCAGCTGAGAGTGTATCGTCAAGGATCTGATAAATAGCGACTGTGGGAAGGCTAATCAGCTAGTCAACACAGTTGTTCATAGTTCCTGCACCAGAATTGTCACTCTGGTCGCTTCTGTCTCAGGTAGCGACTGCTTACTGACGGTTTGCTATATTCGTGTATATCGAAGTGGGTACAGTGAAACAAGAAAATGATCCTGCTAACCAACCTGTGACATTTAATCGATTTCCTATTAATGAACCTAAGACATCAATTTGGATCAAAAGCATTCAACGAGCTAACTTTATTCCGACGCCATTTACACGCGCATCTTCTTTTCACTTTCGTGATTATTATTATAAAACCGAATCAACCGATTTCCACATTCTCCGTGTGGGCATGTTATTACTACCTTTGGCATGTGAATTGTCATTTCTATATTCGCGAATGGTATGGTGCAAATTTGCAAAGACATGTGACTTCTAAGTTAGTCGCTTTAATTATTGATGCTGTTAGCACTTGTTGACTGCATCCAACTATTTTAATTGTCTTATTATGTAGTATAGAACCCCTTGTATAAAGTCTACATATTTCCTCTTCCTAATACTAATGTTGCATTGTTTGATCACAACGCATTCTGCATTTAGTCATTTTCTTCAAGATGAATATAATTCAATCCAAAACATTTGTGTTTAATTGCAACATCAGTTTGAATACATGGATGGATGTGCATATGGGATGCAGCGTGTTATATTCCATGGTTCCAATGTTCATGGTGCGGCCATGCTTTGCATTTTCTTCTATTCAAACCCTCTCCACTGGTCATTCACTTCCAATCTGCACGTCATGAATACTCTGGCCGAGCAGCGTAATATGCATGCTGCCAGTGATTGATGTACTTTTTACGAAAGGTCTGTTAGCGCGACACGGTGTGTCTTTTCGCCTCACTCAAGCAAGTGGCGCTTCATCACGGATGTTGAGCACGTCATCTTCAAAAATAAATCTCACTGTCCGCTCTATAATCCCAACCCTATGGATCACAACATCTATCTTCGAACACCGCCACGGCTGTGCTGTGAGCTGGTCCTGCAGAAGAAAGTCTCGCAAGAAATGCTATCAAGTGAATTTACTTTGGAATGGTTGGAGTCGCTGCACGATGTCTGGTTGGTTAACGATTCCTGCATCATTGATGGGAGTGAATCAGCTGAGCAGGTTGTGGAGATTTACGAACTTGATCGAAATCCGTGGTGCCGTCTGACAAATGCTGTCCCCCACTGCATCTAGTTTTTACTGTGGAAAAGCCCCAGCGAAAGACAGGGGAAATAATAAGCCTTTGTTTACATCACCATAAAAAATTTCTTGAATTGTGTACATTAGCCACCTGTCGTTCACATTCTGCATGCTTGGCTTGTAGTAGGGCGTCACGTTCGTAAATGTCCACCCACTTCCTGTCTATCTCCTCAAATAACTTGGTCCGGATTTGAGCCAAGTATTGGAATCGAATTTCTTGCTCATCCGGAGTCGGGAAATGCATGACACGTCCTCCTGCCTGAAAATTGGTCCCATCGATCCCAATTCTCTTCCTGTAGGCCCCAAATTCTGGAAAATGCCAAGATCTCAATCTAACCGCACTGATTGTGCCTCACACACCCTTACCGTGCACCTGTCCTCATCTTTCATGCGACTACACATCAACTACCTCACGCTTCCACCAACTCTTCACATCGTAGAAGCACTTCACTTCTTGGTCTTCATTCCTCGTCCGATTAACCTGCTCATCCGCCTATTCCTTAACCTCCAGATCACAATGATTAGGGATACACGCGAACACTATCCTTTTCCCTGCATCGCCCAACTGAATTCCCAACCAAACAATCTTCCTCAAGCAACTGCTCATTCTACTACTACCTGCCCTCATCATAGCAGTCAATCCAGACTGATTGTCAGACACTACCATCACACTATTCCAATCATCCTGGCGATCAAGCAATCATCTCGTCGTTTCCATCAACTCCCCCAGCTCCGCTCGTAACGAAGAAGCAATCACACCACACTTCAGCACCTCACCACCAGACTGGTTCGACAGTTGATCCGCTAGTAATGACCACTGCTGATCCACCTCATTTACACCCATCTACCAATCCGTATGCAACGTCATATTCAACTCTCACACACATCATTTCTCAATCGCCTATCTTTGGTACTCTCCTCATCCTCGTACTCCCTGCTTTTAACCACCCAGTCCACACCATTTCACACCTTTCAAGGTCTCTCACCTTGCACTACGTTCATCCTATTTATCCCTTCTGGAATCGCACTACTTGATGGCATTCTGTCAGAAGACTACCAATCATTCCTCCTTTCGAAACGCTTCAGAACCAACTTGAATCCCCAACTCTTTCTAGGATTCTGCTCACCGGCCTTCATACATTTCTCTAGTAAACTCATCCACAGACCTTTCGCCACTTTTCTTACCTCACACAGACCAGTTTCTATCAACACCGCACTCCTCACCTATCACTCTCGCCGCCACCCTTTTGGACCTTCTTTATCTTACCCTACAACGCCTGGAGATCCAAGGGGCCCACGCAGACGTGTCATACAAGAAAATACGAAAGCAACATACCTTACACTCAACAGTCCCATCCCACCTTCTTAATCTTACCCTACAACGCCTGGAGATCCAAGGGGCCCAAGCAGACGTGTCATACAAGAAAATACGAAAGCAACATACCTTGCACTCAACAGTCCCATCCCGTATCCATCACAGCCAGCCGTCTCAAAAGTGATATCATAAGTAACACTCATGAAACAGGGGAGTTTTTCCTTAACGAGCTCCCTTTCACTATCACATCCAACCTACTCATCTTTCGATCCTTAACGTCATTAGCAAACAGACTAATGGAACATTCGGCACAGACACCGTCATCAACCACTTCTCACGCCACTCTTCAATCAAATTCGACGCTCTCTGCAACCCTCCTTGATCCTCAACACCGACGTCTCAGACACCCGAAGTGCCAGGTCATCCATATGAGCACTCACCTCCGTCTCCTCCGCCAGGCGCTCTACAAGGTCATTGATAAACACTAAGACGAGGAGAGGGGAAATGACTGAGCCTAAGGGAAATCCTTGGCGAAGCAACTTGGTCATGTTCCTCTCGTTTTCCACCTTCATCCAAGACAACCGATTCTTCATCCTTTCCTGTATCCACCTCACATTCGTTAACGCAATCCCGCTTCATTCAGCTTCCACAACAGTCCATCACGCCACACTGTCATTCGCTGAAAATCAAGCAATACCAAGCCTGCTGTCTCCTTCTGGAAACCATCCTACACCGCTTGTGACAGCCTGACTAATTGGTCGCTCACGCTCCTGCTCTCGCGAAGACCATCACGGCACTCCGACAACACCCTATTATTCTCCAACACTCACCTCATCCTACTCGCCAACACTTTCGATCTACTTGCACAAACAAGACGTCAGACACAGTGGTCAGTAGGATCTAATCTTACTCGAATTTTTCCAGGCCTTCAAGTGGAATAGTGGAATTATCTCACCATTTCTCCATCCCTTGGGTACGAAAAATTCCCTTGTCTTGAAATTTTCCCTCAAGCAATTCCCTCACCACAACAATCCCTTCCTCTGGCTTCATATTCAGAATCTTATGGTGTAGCTTATCAAATCCCGCTGCTTTGCCTCCTTAAATTTCTCCCAATTCCTTCTTCACCTCTTCCAACCTGATACTGCAGGAATCCTCTTCCTGAGTCTGCACTGCTCTCAACTTAGTGTTCACCTTCATCTTCATGCCCTTCTCGGGACCTTCACCCTTCTAACCTTGTCATGCATGTTTGCAAACCCATTTGCCTTTTCCCTCGCAGTGGTCATCACGTTCCAATTTTCATCCAGCTCTTCTTTACGTTCGAGACGTCTTTTTCTTCCTTTAACATTGACCACAACCTACGTCACATCGAAGGAGGCTCTCTTCTTATGTGGATTTCTCCATTTTCCTTTTACTCCCCTATCATCTCTTTTATATTTTTCTCTGCTTCATTGACTGCTATCCAATCTGCCACTTCTTTCGATTTTAATTCATCCATTCTCATCTCAGCTCTCACCGGCCTGCCCACCTGAACGTCATCCACTTTCCTTCTCTTTCTTCCCACCCATTTGAATGCCGCTCATAAGACACTCCCGAAACTTCTCCCATGCCATTAAGCGTTGGGTTTTCCCACCTCATATTCTTAAGCCTCTTTCTCAGATTTTCTTAGTACTTTTCCCATTCCTCATTGTATAGATCAGGCTGACCAAATTTTCGTGGGTTCTGTCCAGGAACTTCAAAAGACAAGAACTTCGTGGCCACGAATCCTCATTCACTCGTTGCACGTGACTATACCATGGAAGTCTTCTTGTACGCATTACGATCCTGCGAATGCCTAGCCTCATGCACAGATCGTCCATGGGAACGGCAAGTCACTTCGAAGAGATCCACCTTACCGTTGCATTGTCATTTCGAATGAAGTTATCTACATCCTCGCTGGTGAGTGGATGTTTCGTTGGAGTAGAGCAATATGCTGTGTATCAGGGATTGCAGCGGCTAAAAAATAGAACCACCTGACTGCCCGATCATTTTACCAAGGTAACAAGAAGCAGGAACAACTTCGTACTCTTCATCGTTGAGTTTCACATTCGTAGGAGCCGCATCTGCAAGATTTGCAAGCTCGCCTTGGCACACATTGCATCTATAGTTGGGGTCTTCTTTAAGTTGTACACGGATACCCGAGCACTTGTGATGTACGCAGTGCTTGCTGCAGGAACAAAAGATGGAATTGCGTCCTACACCTTGCTCATAGACGCCGCATGGAGATATGCTGACAGGTTTTGGAACTCTACGACGTATTTTCATGACTGGTAGTGTGCATGACTTTTGTCTTCCCCACATTGACACGAAGACCACGGGATTCGAGGCCAGCTTTCCATGTGGCGAAACGCGACTCCAGATCCACAAGAATCTCCGCAACGGTAACCAGATCATCCGCGTATACGATTCACATGGCTAACCGTGACGAAAGTTGCGAGATAGTGTCTCCATGACGATAATAAGCAGGAGTGGGTTGAGGACTGATCCCTGTTGCACTCCCACGGTGACATCAAAACTGTTGCTATAACACCCACTTACGCGAATGTTGGACATCTATGTGGTATGCGAGATAAGTTTCCGGAATGAGTGTTAATAATATATCCCACTAAATTTCATGTATGATAAATCCAAACTACTGGGCATGAAGGTAAAAAAACTCAATTTCCAAGAAAATCTGTAATTTATTTACTTCTCTACTAAATACGATCCGTTTCTGTCAACACCCTTTCTCCAGCGGATCAAAAGTTCGGAAAAAGCACCGGAATAAAAGTCCGGACTTTTTGCTGTAAGAAAATTCTCAATCGACGTACACAGGTTGGAGAATCACAGTGCTGACCGCGCAGTTCCTTCTTCAAGTGGCGAAACAGCCAGAAATCACTTGGAGCAAGATCTGGACTGTACGGTGGATGTTCGACGAGGTGAAAGTTCGAGTCCTGAATGGCTCTCATGGTCAGCTGACTTTTGTGAATGGGTGCATTGTCCTGCAAGAACCAGAGTGGAGAACCTCTTGGTTTTCTTCTCAGTGCTGTGGTTTCTTTAACAAGAGAAGCATAGTACTCATCATCAATTTTCACTGACTTGTCGGCAAAATCAATCTTAATTAAATCTTGACTGTCCCAGAGCACAGTGAGCATTGAACAGCAATCATGAGCAGTTCCAGAACGAAGCTTTCTTGGTGCTGATTCGCCATTCAGATGAGTTCACGTTTACTCTCAGGGCAGTAGAGGCTTAATGGAGTTTCGCCAACTGTAACCATGTTCTCCAAAAATTTACTTCCATGTTTTTCATGAAGTCTCAGATTCTCGTCACAAAATTGAAGGCGGCGCAAACACATCTCCGCTGTGAGAAGGCGTGGTACAAAGCCAGAAGACAATTTTCTAATACCACATGACTTTAGAACATCGCGAACTTTCCAATCACTCGCATTAAGTTGAAGAGACAGTTCTCTGGTGGTCATTCTCCGATTCTCCTGAATAACTCTCTCGCATTTCTTTTCCATTGCGTCATCGTCAATCTCGACCGGACGATCAGATCTGGCATTGTCGTGCACGTTTTCTCGCCCTCTTTTTAAATTCCATGATCCAAAAATAAATCGTTGAGGTTGAGGGACATTGGTCAGTGAAGACATCAGATAGCATTGTTCTTATCTCTTCATTTGTTTTTCTTACTTTAACGAGGAATTTGATGACACTTCTGTAGGCAACAGGGTCCATGTCTGCAATGAAATTGACTGAAATTGTGTTCTGAATAGTGTTCATCTATCAAGTGATGTGTCGTGACATAAGAGACTTCGATACTGAAATCTACATCATAATGCATGATTTTGCAAGGCTTTCTATTTCCACAGGTTAATAATAAGTTCCACGAAGCAGGTAATTATTTTCCTGGTTGGAAATTATTAACCTGGCGCAGACTTCTATGAAAAAGTCAAGCATTATAACAGATAATGCATAGATTTCTTCGGTCATTATTTGTCATAATAACCTCGAGCCTTCGGCTCTCGGTAATTATATCAATAATGACCTCAAATCTATGCATTATCTATTACATAAATTGAACCTCAATAATCAATAGTTGTCAAATGAAAAACGATTTGGTTAAATATATAACAGTTAAGGCGTTCATTCCGGACACTTATCTCGCATACCACGTTATATACATTGCACACATGAAATCAAAAAGATAAGTCAGCGATGGATTTTTTTTTTCAATAAAAAACAATTGAATCGTCTTTTTATAAGATTTTTAAAAATGTTGCAATTGAAAATTGCTCGTCATTGCCACTTAATGAAGAGCAAACGGCGAACGATGAATCTTTGACAGGCCTGTCTCGATTGTGCTAGGCCCTCAATTTAAATCGTTTAAATGCATCAGAGGAAGTTGCGGTTTTGCTAGGACAGCAACATGGCGCATAGTCATTTTAGACATTGTTCGAGGAAAATGAACTTTCCAATTCACCGACTCAGCTGCAGTTAGTGAGCACATTGAATTTATTTGATCCTCAAAACATGACAGTTGAAAGTGGATTTTCGAAAATGAGGTTCAACGAAAGTATTCCCAAATTGCCTTCTCTGATGAACTGTACGATGAAATACGACTAGCATGCGATTTCATCGATCGCGATTCCCATGAGGACTTTGAAGTTGAATTGTTTGACTGTTGAAGAGCATGAACTTGTCCAGTCGCTTGTATAAAGGAAAAAAGAAATTTCCAGAAAAAAATTATGCGCTCATGATGCCAGAGAAGTCATCGGTATAAAAGAAAGACCGGTATTTATGAAAGGAAACAAGACAAAGCTTTGATCAAATAGCTTCAGGAAACGCAAAGTAAGATAGAAGCGATGGAACAGAAATTAGCGGAAACTCGGGCTAGAAAATTGCGTTTTGAGGAGAATAGTGAGGCCTCGAAGATGCGGAGAGACACTGTCAGCATCTGTGATTGATAGTTTTTTCGTAAAGTAACGCATCAAATTTGTCAGAGAATTGTGTGCTATATCTTTTATTTTTGCATAGAGAAAGTTTATACACAATTTGCTATTTGTGAGCTTCAAATTGTTGTAGTGATGAGAACTAAATGTCACCATTTTAATTATAGAGACTCATTTAACATATTAACCTGAAGATGTTTCATAGTTTTTTCATGAGGCATGATCACTTTTTCATCGATTACATGTCAGCTTATTTTGCCTGTTCAATAATCTTCTCACATCTGTGCATGTACTAACCCTTTTTGTTTTAACGATACTGAAAAAATCTTCCTCGTGATTTCGTGTTTCAATGACTTGGTTTCATGTAATTATTCATGCCTTCTTTGAAAATGTCCCGAATATGTGTGTCCATAACTTGCAAATGAAGACATCTTTCGATCTCAAAGACATGACTGCTTTTTACCAAAATCACATCCTCAGCGTGGTAGAGATCAAAACACCAGCCTTTGTCGACTGATAGCTTTCCTGACTTTTCAGAACATGCATTCAGTTTACATACGAGAACATCATTTACAAGTCGTCAGATGACAGAACATGGCGCTAACCTGATAAAACAAAAGTGCATAGATAATTCGGAAACTCCGATTGAGAAAAAGACACATAAATCTCTCCCGAAATATACACG
>CAJQUW010007490.1:0-16898 GCA_907163375.1 Prostheceraeus crozeri
TGCTGTTAAAACATGGGGAATGTTTATGAATACGCGCGGGCGAGCGTTCATAGTTTGCGCGTCGTCTACGGTTGTCTGCGTTGCCGCTTGAACTACGGATGAACCGCTAAGCGTGTTCTGTCTTCCCTGAGCATGAAATTGATGTTCCTGATGCTCTGCAGGTTATGGTTTAGCCCTCTGATACATGCAGACACATAACAGTGTTAACGCAAAGTCTATAGGAGTAACAGGAACTGGTGCCGAGCAGACGTGACTGGTTCCAGGCTCCAATCACTACACATGCATAGTCCACGGATGTTTAGGGTCATGTGTAATTACGCGTATATACTTTACGCGTAATTGAGCGTGGCATGTCACCTAGTGTTATGAAGCCATTTTTAGGCAGCATGCAGCTTTGTTATAAGCAGTAGTAGGCTTAGTTGCAAAGCTGTTTTAGTGCCTCGTAACAATTTCTGGCAACTCAATCGAAATTACATAGACCTTATCTTATTTAAATATAGGCTTACATACGGTATAGGCCCGTGTCCTACTCAGGGTTGCCATGGTCTCTGTTTGCAGTTTAGTTTGTGAACGGTCTGTTTTTATTCAATCAACATTTATTTTCAGTCGGTAAGAAAATACAGAATGTACAATTTGGGTAGTGAAATTTTCTAGGATGCAGCCAAATTATGCATTATGTTTCTATGGCAACCAAATCGCATCGCACAGGATGCATCACGATGATATCGGCCTACCGGAAGTGCTCTAAAAGTAAATACAGTGGTGTTCAACATGCCATCGTGCTGGCAAAATATGTTACTAAACCCGAATTTTCAAAAAATCGGATCAAACATGATATTTTAATGAAATAATGGCACATTGTCGGCACTGGTACCGACTAAAAGAGCTCTGTCATTGGCATTCTTAGCAAGTTTGATCGCTTGTTGCTGTAGAACGAAGACCATTTATCCTTGAAGGTTCGCCGTTTAGACCTGTTTAAACCATTCATGAAGAAGTCGATAGAATTCTTCATAGATGCTTTTTAATGGACTTTCGTGTTTGTTTTTCACCAACCTCGAACTGTTTCAATATAGCATCATAGTTTTGCTTTGTTTTTTGATAATAGAAAATTCATGCACACAAAATTAGACGAATTGTGATGATTCTTCGAGTTTGATTAGTTGTCGGTGATTGGTCTAAAATTACACGTGAATTGATATGGATGGAATATGAGTCATCAATGCACCTGATTATCGTATCATGACATAATCTACACAACATATCTCGATGAGACCTCAATCGCCAAAAGGTAGGGCGCGTGCGCAGAAAATTTCTCATTCGTAGGTGGTCAACATGTTACTTAATCTGTGCTTAAGTAGATGTCCTGGAACTAAGGGTGATCAAAAGCCGAGGGAACCATGCTATGAGTACGAAAAATTATGCATAGACAGCATTGCACACATTTTCTTTATCCCATGATACAACTCAGCCGAAAGGGCAGGTCAAGTATGTTAGTTGAAGTCAAAGAAGTTGCTAGACGAGATGCGGGAGAATTTTCAAATTCAGCGCTAACATCGCTGCTATGCTATTAACTAGCCTATGCTGCTACAACGGAATTTAATTTTGCAGAATAATAATCCTGTGTGCCCCTATGAACACCCAAACATATTAAAATTAGAATCAATAGGCAAACGGCAGGTCCAACTATCATGTAATTGTTCTCCTTTTATCATATCGTTTTAAAATGCATACAAGTACATACATCATCCGCACACTTGTACCTTCTAAATGAACCAAAACAAATTAGCATTTCAATTCAACATTCATTTTTTTCTTCAATTCTATTCTTCTTTCTGATAATTATTGGACCATCATTATTTGCAGCGTATATGGGATCTATTAGCGTACCTGATTCTTCTATCACCCTTTAAGCTGATGATATTACTCTGATAGAGCCTGTGTCGACAAACCGTGATCCTAATAATCTACCACATATTCGTGATTGGATTTTTGAGCATAACATGTCTTTGAATCTGGATAAGTCGAAGCAACTGATCATTTATCGTTGTGAGCCCTTTGACGCTGCATATGACGGTATAGAGCGTGTTGAAAGTATCAAGATCCTTTGGATTCATTGGAACGATCAACTGAGTTGGAATCCTCACTTCGAGGGCATTTTGAAAGTGGTTTCACAAAGGTCATACGTAATAAGGACTTTGAAGCCGGTCATCCCTGTGAAGCAACTCATTGAGGTTTACCATTCGATTATTTCAAGTTTGTTGCTTTAGAATAGAATAGAATAGAATAGAAAATAGATTTATTCCCATTTCATCAATCACAACATGAATATATACAGGTGGGTGTCAAGTTTACATTTACACAAATTTACACTTGAAAAGAAAGGGAAAAGGACCAGAGGACCCATCATAAGGGTATAAACCTGGCCCTATAGCCTTTGAGCGGATCACTATACGAGTACACTATTAGTGATAGTATGATGTATGGTTAATATCATGTATAGTGGTTGTATGTGCTTACGGTACGTCAGTCAATCAGATAATGTCATATTCACAAAAGAGATATTACGTTATACATGTGCAATATTTACATAGTCGTCAAAGAACACATTTACAAACTTATTTACAAAACATGATTACAATTTTACAAAATTTTGATTGATTTTCACTCTGCAATTTACTGACATGATTGTCAAAAAGTGATCATAGTATCAATCAGATAAGACTTTTAACATTTTTTAAAAGATTTTAAATTATTAGTGTTTTTAATATGGTTAGGAATGTGCGTTCCACAAAAAGGGTATCTTGAAATTTACTAATATTAGCTTTGCTCCAAAGAAGTTCTATAATAGGGAAAGCTGAAGTTGTTATTGCGTCTTATCGATGTGATTAACATAATTTTGAAAAATTTGTGGTAGTGATTCATTCATATATTTCATCTTGTAAGCAAGAACTAGTAATTCATACGTGTACATGTATCTACGTTCATATATAAGTTCACGTTTGTAGAAATTTAGATTCAGAGATTGTTTTTTCTTTACGATATATTATTTTAATCAATTTTTATGCATTCTTTGTAATTTATTCAGCGGTTCTCTTTCTTTCCACTACCCGTATGCTATCAAACAGTATTTTATCAATGGGATGCAAAGTTGCTCGTTTTGCAACATACGAGCGTAATTTTGCGGCATGAGAAATCCTCTCTTAGTCTGTAAAACATAGGTATGAATTTTTTAACCTCTTGATTTACCTGAAAACACCATGGTCATCAAATCGTAAATCTTGATCAAAAATTAACACCAAGGAATCTTGTCCTTTCAACTTGGCTTAGGTTTTAGTGTTTTTCAAACTGATATCTACTGCTTTTCGATTTTTCTTTGTGGATTTCTTGGTTGGAATAAGTATAAAATTCAACATTTTCCTAGATGTAGAGATAATAGCTTATTACATTCATCCATGTTTGTATATTTTCTAAGGAATTTTGAGTTTTCACCTATTACACCATTGAGGGGATTTGTCACTTACGATTAATTTGTGTCGTCAGCGAAAAAGGTTTATCTCTCCATTAGTGCTAACATTATTTGATATCATTAATATAAATTTAAAAACAACAGCGGACCTAGCGCTGACGCCTTGATGGTACTCCATTTTTAATCGTGAGCTTACATTGACGCATTAACATTTGATTTTACGGAGAACTGTATGCGGCCTGTTTTTCAGGTTATGTTGTGAACCATTTCGTGCATTGAAGCCACGAAAACCTATCCTATGCAATTTATTTAATAATATGTCTAAGTCTACGGCATCGAAGGCCTTGGCTATATGCTAGATGAGACGTAGTACAAGCAGATAGTAAACTTAGATTTATTAGCCTTGGCTTGATATATTTTTGTTCAGTCTTTAATTTTAAAACTGCTAGATTTGTTGAATGAACCATTTGCGCGAAATCCAAATTGATTTTTCATAGAGGGCCTTATTTTTTTCCAGCATAGCATACTCATTCTTTATGGATCAGTTTTTCAAAGGTGATTTTTGTTAAGTAGCTTAGCAGACATATTGGTCTATAGTTAGACGGAATGCTTTTTATCACCTTTTTTAAACAATGGTATAATGGTTGATTCCTTCAGGCTATCGGTGTATATTCCACTATTAACTGATACATTGTAAAATATTGATAGATAGGAAAATACTTGCAGTGTACAATGTTTGAATATATTTAATGGTACTCTGTCATGTGTCGATCGGTTATTGTTCATTGTGGTTATTGTATTAGTTTAATTCTATCGTTGTGAAATTCTGAAACTTGAATGAATTCGGATACATATCAAGATAGTGTTCGTAGTTAGTTTTAGTTTTATTACTATTACCTAGAGTTTCTGTAATGTTTACAAAATGATCATTTAATTCATTAGCTATGTCATTATAGTCATACTTCACACCATGACCCGTTTGTATTTCTGTGATGAAATTATCGGCCTTGGATTTTCCTCTTAGATTATTAATAGATTTCCACAATTCTTTCGTGTCATTTTTAATGGAGGAGAATTTGCGGTTATGATATTTTCTCTCCTCAGTCCTCGCTAAACATTTGAAATATTTTGCGTACGATTTATAGTCTAGTTCATCTTTTTCAAGTTTAGATTTTTTTCCATTTATTGAAAAGTCTATATTTTTTTCCTATGACATTTTCTTAAATCATCTGTAAACCATTCTTTCTCTTTAAACATTTTCCGAGACAATTTCTGTAGGAGGAATATCTCATCGTGTAACCGATATAATATTCTCTTGGAAATGTTTGAATTTTTCAGATGGCAAGTCAAATATCTGAGTGTCAAAATCAATGTCTGCTATTTTTTCTGTGAAGAATTTTATTCTTTCTTTGGTGTATGATCTTACCATGGGACGTTCGTTAATGGAAAATTTTGGTTTTCTATTACTTTGATGTTTCAAAATTAGATATTGGCTATAATGATCGGTCCGTTCTGATCGAACGTTGCCAGCAAATGAATCAATTTTCTTATCGTATAAAATTTTATTATGGATTAGCATTTGATCTATGACAAGTCATAGAGTCTTTCGTTATCCTAGTTGGTGTAGAAATCAGTGGTGAAAAATTAAAATCTGTTATTGTATCGTAAAATTTGCAAATAGATTTATCAGATCTGTTTATTTCGATTAAGATTGAGATCTCCAACTATCATTAACTTCTCAGTTTTCTTAACTTTACGCAAGATTTGGGACATACTATCAATAAAAGGTTGTATCTCTAATGATGGACTGCGATATATACAAATAATGCAGTTTTCGTTTGAGTATTTCGTATTGTAATGTAGCCATAGGTCATCGCAATTATTTAACTTCTTAGTTTCAACATTTATTACCTCAACAGTCGATGTATTAACGAAGATAGCGACACCCTCCACTTTTTATTATGACTAGATAGATGATAATAGAATTTAAATCCGGGTAATATGTTATTGTACATTTCTATATTGAAATTCCATACCTCTGAAAGAATCAATAAATCCAATTTCGATTTTAGACAAGATAAGAAAACAACTAATTCCCGATAATTTCGGTTTAAAGATCGAATGTTTCATATGTAAGCGTTTTTAAAGTTATTGAGTCATCATTTCGATTTAAAAGATCATCGAAGTCACCTACATCTAAATCTGCATACTCGAGACTGCTGTGATAGTTTTGTTTATGATTATCCTGCATTGTTCGTTTTACCTTCTAGACAGACAGGAAATGAGAGTGACAAGCAAATTTCGGGTCATTATCACAATAAAATATCTGCATTGTGCCTATTACAAATTATCATAAACATCATCTAATGTACCTCGAGATTTTACACGAATGTAAGAGGAATTTTCGTCTTTTCGCAGAAACACTGCACCATCCCTAGTCCACACAAACTTAAAATTGCATCTCGTTACAAAATTCCTTAGTCTCCTTAAGGAGGCGATACCGAGATTTCGGTCTAATTTTACATAACAAAAATGTTTATACTTCTAAATAGTTTTCGATGTGTTAAGAAGTTCTTTTTGATGGCAGTGCTTCGGAGAGTTCCAACAAGAGTAACTTTACCGGTGTTGACTCTATCTGGGATGACCTTTATGTCTTCTACATCACCTTCTTTCACTCGTCGGTCATGAGGATTGAGTTGACAGTTCTCCTCAGCTGCAACTTTGGATCTTCCTCCGTTTTCGGGATGTTGCTTACAACTACGTCTCGGATTCTCTTCTCTAGCTCTATCTCGTCAAGACGTCCTTCTAGATAGTTGACCTCTCCATTAAGGTATTTTAATGTCGTCGTTCATCTTTTTTGTTCTCCGATTCCAAACGTTTTCGCTCCTCCTTTTCCTTTGTCGAGTTCCTTTCGCATATCGAAGAAGTCGTGTTGGATCACTTCAAGCTGTCTTTCGAATCCCTCCTTCAAAACTTTCATCACATCCTGCATAAATTGCTTCATACATGACATCATGTTATCTTCAGATGAGTCAGATGTGGAAGGTGAGCTTTTCTTGATCGCTTTAGTAGCCATAGTAGAAGCAGTAGCCGGTCACAAATGTTGCGTGGGGAAAGTTTATAAGTCTATCTGACGCAACACTAGAAGAAAAAACGATGGGATGGTCTTACTTGCACCTCGAGTGACGTAAGTTGTCGATTGCCGATTGAGATGGATTTGGCGAGGTAGTGACTGAAGGGAAGATGCGGATGTACACGATCGTAACCCTGCTCGATCTGCTGCGCTTCGTAGCACTGCTGCGCTTCGCTTTACCTTGCTCCACTTTTTATTTTTCTTCCCCAAAATATCGACTCAAAACTCGAACGGTTTCAGAGAAGGGCACACAAGATTATCTGTGGGAAAAATTGGCTGTGCGAAAAGTTCTCGTTGTTGTCGAGTGTTCGTAAGAAGCGTTCCATTTTTCCAAATTTTTCAATGACTGTGAGCATCCACTTCACCACCTAGTTCCCATTCGTTTACCACGTAGTGGACACTTTTGTCTTCCAAGTGTGAGGATTACTAGACGACTTCACTCATTCATTCCTTGGATGTGCGTACTTTTGAATGAATATATCCATGTAACTTAGATGTGAAGATAAAGTACTTGAATTGTACACTGCACATGTAATTTTCTGGTTTGTGTAAGTTTCCTTTATATTTCGTTGTAACTTTTATGTCTTGTAAATTGATGATTTCGACAAGCCTGTATCAGTATTAGAGACGTTTCCGTCCGTCTTTGTTATAAGACTGACAGAAATCTCAGGTCTTTACTACGCTAGCTTTTTCATTTATTATTATTTATATTCCTTTAATGTTCTTACTTTTACTTTTACTTTTGTGTACTTGCATCATAACGTCAGCCTTTTTTGGCTCCTTGTCAAGCATAGAAAATGACAACAATAAAACCTCTAGAATGGAAATTAAGCTTCATGCAATGCACAATAACGGCACATAAATCGCACGCATTTTCACTTAGATGCACCTGCCAACGTCTGTATCATTGGGTTAGAATCAGTCACATGAGTAAATCGAAGCTTTTAATTGGTTCTTCATGCCCCAACTTAATTCCCCCGGATGTGCTGAGATCTTGAGTCAATTTCCATTCTAGCGAACTTCAGATAAACAGTTTATTTCTATGTTGTCAAGCACTTAGAAGCCTTCAGTATTGTGCTATTTGCTGTCCACTTTCTTTGCCCACGGTTCTATTCTGTAAAGTTCATGACGTCATGGCAGCAGTTACTGAACAACTTGTGCATTGCTGTACTAAAACTCGAAAGATTTCTATGCAATGACGCACATTGATTTTATTAACAGCCGATGTGATGTAAACTGGCATTGTCACCACGGTTGAAGCCTCTGCAAGGCGAAATATTTGGTGCTCCAATATACAACGTCAGAATTACAGGAAGTGTTTTCGCATAGTAGAGTGAGCGCCACGCACTTCTAAAGTGCTTCAAACTAATGTCTACTACTACTATCAAACCGTCATGTCTAGTTTTACACGACATTTTCAATAATTGCTTTAAAGTTTCTATGGAGAATGGGATAGCATTTTCATCTATAGACTGAGCGACATGGTTAATAGTTCTGTCAAGGGTCTGTCATTAGTAAATAAGCTACTAGCATCGAAACTATAAAACTTTACATGGTTATTCCGAATTTTTAATTTCAACAATTTTTCTTTTACTTCGAAGCTATCTTTAACCGAGAACTTGTTTGGGACCAATTGAATCAATAACGTACGTAAATATTTAGCGATGTTCGTGCTGTAACAATTACACATGGATAAAATTGGTCTAAATGGGGGATGATTCATGTTTTTGTGTACTTTAAGCAGCCCTTACAGCCGAGCCGGAGAGCTTCCAGTACTGCGAAAACTGTCATAAAGATCAGTTTTGGATTTCAACTTACGCAATTGACGATTAAGTGATCCTCTTTCTTAATGAATATTTTGTGATCTACCACATCACATATTTTTCTGAATTTCGAACCATCATTCAGGATGGTATTTATTTTATTTATATAAACTGGTCTATCAATGATGAAGCTGCCATTTCCTTTGTCAAATCGGCTGATATAAATGTCTTTATCCTTCGACAGACTTTTCAACACTTTAAACTTTTCTGCAAGAGCGTGTGGTATTTTATCTTTTCTATTTAAAGAGTGATGTCAAACATTTCTAAGCTTCGATTTAATAAAATCCCTATCCTCCTTAGATAGAGATTCAACATGCTTGATTGATTTGCTGAGAAAGTTTCAGTATTTATTTCGAGGTTATCTTTCTATTTTCATTAAGCCAACTCATGTTCATGCCGCACTGTAAAGCATCTAATTGAACTTTCGAAAAGCTTTTAGAAAAGTTATTGGTTACAGTGTTTTTAACTTTGAATTGCCTATCACTAGTTTGACGGGTTGACAAAGTTTCAAGCTTTTTAGCATGTCGCAGTTTGATCTTACCAATTTGTCCTTTGATTTGGTGTTGAACTATCTTCTCATAATACTTTTACTGATAGTCATTGGCTATGATTGTTTCAAGCTCTTCATCAACCTGAGAGGATGCATTTCTTAAATCAAATCCTCTTTTTCAGTGTCCTTCAGAATTCTTCGTAACGTTTTCAACTGTCCGAGGCGCAGAAGATGTTGCCTTAATTCTGGCGGCATATGACAACGAAGGAAAATTCGGGATCAGCTTCCGTTCCAAGCAGTGCTTTAGAAAAGACACTTCATTGCACATTGTCTATAATAATCATCATTTCCATCGATGATTTTGCGGGCACGTTTATCAATTCGTTACGGGGCACGTACTTCAACACAGGATGCAGAAATTATAAAGCTGATGGAGTTCATTAGGTGAAAAATGTGGTCATAATTTTTCATTACTTAAAAACACTGATTCGCCAATTTGCAGAGATTCTCAGTGTGATTATTCCAAATTAAATCTTTACGTATACATGCAATTCCAATAAATTCAAAGATTCCACTGTTCCACTGATACTTAGAACAAGTTGAAACACCGTTCACCAAGAAGAAACACCGTTGATTTCGCGATTCGTTTTTTCTTTGATGAGTGGCTATTGAATTGGGTTGTTTGAAAATACAGGCAAAATAAGAGTCATATATTTTTTCGGGCTGATCTAAATTGCTCTTCAGAATGCCCGGAGGAGGAAAAAGCCATCATTATGAAAGCTCTTCTGTGAAGTGGTTTATATGCATGGTTACATTGGGAGGTGAGCAGTGCAATTTCTCAGGGTAAATGAGCGGTAAAACAGTGATCTACTGTCAAATTATCAGTTTTTAAACCAACTCGTTCTATCTAAACCGTTTCATCATTCTTACTGATAGGGCAATTCGTATCCATAAGTTAAATTTTAGTTGAGTGTATAAATTTAAGTTACTTATTATATGGGGTAATTTAATCAATATTTGTACTACTACATTTGAAGCTTATCCAATAACGCAACGCATCCATCAACAAAGAGGTGAAATCTACATGGTGAAAGAAGATTCAATATTATAAGAAGATAAACACACATCTGATGTAATCATGTATTGGCATGGAAACATCGTTTGTTGATAAGCGTCATCCAGTAATATCTCGAGTTGGCAGACATCAGGGTAAAGACTCCTCTCAAACATTACCCAATGTTACTATGTCTGTCTTAATGATTTGCTTTGTTCTATCGATAAAGATAAGATGAATGTTTTGCCAAACAAATTGCTTGGTGAATTGCACGTTTTGTACAAAACCGATCATTGTTGGTCAGACAGTAAGTGCAACAGGGTTTTTAACCTGTTGAACCTTTCTGATTGTTTTCACACGACTGAAAAGTTACTCAAGACACTCACCACACTTATTCAGTCTAGTTGTGGGTGTGAAAG
This sequence comes from Prostheceraeus crozeri, assembly GCA_907163375.1. NCBI lineage: Eukaryota > Metazoa > Platyhelminthes > Polycladida > Euryleptidae > Prostheceraeus > Prostheceraeus crozeri. The sequence continues at coordinate 10,386 of CAJQUW010007490.1, forward strand.
ATCCTTCTCTACTCTCAAAAGAATTAAAGATTTTCCAGGAAGAGCATGTCCGATGAGAGATTGCGTAGATTGTCTTTTCTTTCGATTGAAAAATAACTCATAGCCCGCATGATAAAAAGTGGCCCTGAAAACTGAAAAATAGCGTTCAGATGTTATCGATCGACATTTTTGCGATCCTGTGGAACGCCAGAGGGTACATGCACTGCCGAACCACGAATACCATTTAAGCTTGATACATTGGCTTCTATCTTGTAAATAACTTTTTAACCAAATAATAAATCCATGATTGACGTTATTTTTCATCAGGTGACTCAGAAGACAATTATGATTTAGCTGATCAAATGCTTTTCTGAGGTCGAGCAGAGGTTAGTCTCTCACCGCCTTGGTGTCAGAGAGATCAAGATAGGAAGTAATATTGTCATGAATTTTGATCATGATGCACTGCTTGTGGAGCCGAATTTACGAAATGCCAAATGTGAAATGACCAAAAAGAGAGGAAATTTCCGAATACACTGAATTTCAAAACAAGTCTTTCAAAGATTTTGCTGACCACGGGAGTGATTGAAATTGCACGTAGGTTTTGACTGTGGGTTTGCGACATTTCGGGATAGGAATTACTTCTGAACGCTTCCAACAGTGTGGGAAAATTCATTGTTCCTCTCAAATCGATCCTATATCACATAAATATCTCGGATAAAGGAGATAGCAAATCCACAGTTGTGCGCCAATCTACCGCTTTGGACTAGTAAGCTCGGTTAGGGATGCCGTCACTTTCCCATTGAATTTTGTCAGGATCGAGACACGGACGATATTGCTTAGGTTCGTATTACGTTCTCGGTCTGTCACTATCTAGAAGTTTTCCAGATTTCCTAAATTCTTGATTAGTGGTGTAATGTTGGAGCATGGTTCTCCACTTGTGTCATATGTGATCAAGTTTTTTGATTTTCTTTACTTTGAATTGCTTTGTACGAGGAACACACAGTCATCAGTTCCATATTCCTGGCCTGGAAGATCTATCCAACAGCCATTTTGTGAAGCCTTCCCGCGAATTTCGTTGACAACTAGCTGTATCACCCCCCCCCCACTACCAACAAATCTTTGTAACATGTCTCCAAACCATTATTTGGTCAGGACTTTTCATATTGGACTTTCGGGACCAATTGTTCTTAGCCTTAATGATCATTCACTTTTTGACTTTGGCTTTATAATGATGGGTATTTGTGCACAATCTTTTTCGCAGTGAATGACACGCCACCACTTTGTCAGTGACTTAGATACTTTTAGTAGTAGGTTTTTAGTTTAAAGCTAAAGGCATTGTCACGATCAGTACAGTTGTTACATACTGTAGATGGAATAAATGACTCTTTAGCCGTGTACTAAAATTAGTGATAGACATACGTTTTCACACAATATCATTGTCCTACAGTATCCACCACAATATGACAATAACACTGCAGAACATCAGTTAATAGATAGGAGATAACATAAAAATCCTCAACATGAGATTTCCAGAAATCCCCAAAACACTTGAACCCACCCTAACTGCTTGCGGGCACTCGTGGCTTACCGTCCACAGAGAAAGAAGGATTAGTGATTATGATTCCGTATGACCGTGGGCGGTGCGTACTCAAGCAGAACCATAAGCATTGGCTTTCAAATATCTGCACTTTTAACACATATAGTGTCTCTATATAAAGTCGGCATTTTGGACTAGTTCGAGAGTGGTATCAGTTTCTTAATGATGGGAAAAATGTTCTCTCAATTACACCGATGCAGCATTCAGAATATGGTATTGAAGTCACCGCCAGTTACCATTAAGATTTTTGCTCTGGTTTCAAGTTCATTTGGTTTCGTAAATGGATCAGTTTAAAAAATGTCCTAATGACAGTCACTTGCGGACTTCCTCAATGGACTCTCAATTACATTCGCCTAAGGGGGGAATGTCATGCTCTCCATGAACCAAATTTAAATGTGATGATCCTTGAATCCCAGAAACTCAATGCAGGTCTGGTGTTAATTACACAATAGAGGATCAGGTGGGTTGGATTACAAATCGTTAGATTTGACTTCATAGCGGACTATGATCCTCCAATATACGTTTTACAAAAAATCATTCGGTCACATACGAATAAAAGATGGTTAATCCTTACTGGTTTTAGAGATGAGCATATCATCGATATGACAGAATGATAAGCGTTCGGAGTAAGTGCTCAAAAATTATGCCGTGGGTGTTGAAGAGTGTAAACCATAAAAAGACTCCTCCAATCATCCTATTTTTGGGGATAAATCGAACGAGCGTTAAGTATTCATAGCGGGTGAGTAAAAGCACTGAAATCCCTGTTCGCTTATGATACAGCTAAGATCATTTATATGAAAATTTCTATATTTTGTACGAACGAGTCACAATGTGTCCTCCTAAACAGTGTATACATTTTTCCGCCCTTGCCTTTGTCAACCTCTACTCCTTCTCGTATGTTTGCGATTTTTTTCCATTTTGTATTCGTGCGCAGCGGCTTGACGTTATATAACACATGTTGTGAATCGTTTTTGGTGATGAGACTTAACGGAACTTCTTGGATTCTTTGCAGTAGTGAAAGATAAACTGTGAAGAAGAGCAGTCATTTGTAAGTAAGGCGTACACACTCTTGGTGTTTAACGAGTGTTGGGAACAGACACATTCCGTTGGCACTTTCCGCTATCCATTGGTTTTAAACTCCATCTTGAATCATCAGCATACACAGGTAGACTCTCAAACATGGTCTGTATCATGGGCAATTTCTTTCCTGGTTGGGAGCCTTTTGCTTCCTCATACAAAAGATATCAACATTTCATGCGATAATTCGATCGTCCAACCTCTTGCAAATGAGACTCAGGCTTTTTGGCCCGGCTGATTGTTCTCATGTCTGATTTGAGCAAAGTGATGAGCAAGTGCTGTTTCTCAGAATCACTGCCTCAGTTCTGTGATTCAATGGACTCATAGATTTTAGAGCTCTGATTGCCGCTGTGCGTCCCGTTTCTGTCCTTTTGTATTCTCCTCCTGGAATAAGATGCTATGAGCTGTTGCTTGCAATCATCCAACAGATGTTTGACATCATTGAGGTCGACGGTCGAAATTGAAGCAGACAGTGGAGAGCTGCTCGATTGGGTTGTTATACATACGGGTTGTCGTTTGGAGCATCCAATTTGGATCGTCTACTTCGCACTCTATCTTGTGTTTTATTTCATTGGCAAAGGGCATTAGAATGATTGAGCAAAAGACAAACAAAAAAAATTCCAAGGGATTTGAACCACAGCAACGTGACTCGTTAAGCTAAGTCTTCGTCCCAATACATGAGGAATAGGAATCCATGATGCCAAAATCACCGTTGACACGAACTTGTTCCTAGAGAGTGAAAATTGCTCTGCACGAAATGATCCGACACAAGTCGTAAGGAAGTGACAAACACCATGAATAGCGCACAAGATGCGCGCCATCGCTGAGTCCCCCCCCCTACCTACACCCCCATGGAAACCGACAGAGGTTGTGGTCGGTGTGGTGTGCCAGGCCAGGTGGGTTCACGTTACACAACCTGTTTCGTGACTAACCCCCTCGAAAACGACAGAGTGTGAGACTCGGATGTGTTGGTCTCGTATGGTGATTGATTTGTGGTCGACGCCCCCCTTTTTTTTTGGTTGACGTCGTGGGCGACCTGCCTAGGTTGACGTGGGCGTCCGGTAGAGGTTGACGTGGCGGCGACCGTATAGGTTGTCAGGGGGCGACCGTCATTGGTGGCGGGGTTGGTGAATTGGAGAATAGATTCGAGATTCAGGTAAATTCTGCATACGTATGAGTGGAGTGGTTATTTCAATGGCAGGTATTGGCGCGAGGGAATTGAAAGAGTTTTTCTTCAAAAATGTTTTTGAATAGCTAGCATGTTTAGATTTTGTGGTGGACGTTTTGAGGTGTTTGTTGCGCACAAGACGATTTAGCATTCGGTGATGAGAAAACGGAGGACTAGATTATTCGGATGTCGCAGCGGTGAAATTTTCTTGCATCGGTATTGGGTGGTGGATTGTGGTTGCGCTATGCAATTCGTGATGAGAATAATTTTTCACTGACCTCCCCCCCCTCCTGGACAGCGCCTGCTTCGATTTTTGGCATCCGTGGACGGATGTGTCGTGCGATTAGCTCCTGTGTGAAAGCTAAGTGTGAGACATTTCAGTGTAAAGAATCGGTTGTTCCTACTCTGTCGTTCGTTCAAATAGGTTAGAGCGGTTACAAGATTTTAGAGTCGGAGATCGCTTACCTGAAATAATACTAAGTGTCCCAGAGTGACTTTGTATGGGTAAAATTTTGAAAATTTTCCAAAGTGTGGAATTTCGACCTGGGACCGTCACCAAAACATTTTTCATCAAATTTTGAAATTTCACTGACGTCCCCCCCCCTCTGGACAGCTTGCTTCGATTTTGGATTCCAGTGGACGGATTTTGTCGTGCGATTGATTCGTTTTGTGAATGCTAAGAGTGAGAATAAAATTTCGTTGAAAGATCGGCTTGTTCCTATCTGTCCATTCGTTGAGATGTGAGGACGCCAATTTAAGATTTTGGGACATGGCGAAAGAAAAACGACAGAGTATTTAGATTTGTGGAAGTTTTGGGATCTAGCTTCAAAAAACGAAGCATTCAGGATTGGGTTAATGAACGGATTTGCTCGCAGATTTTTGAGTAGAATGATCGCAGCGTCGAAAATTCACATCTGTATGTGTTGGGTGAGTATATTTGTCATATTCGCGGACCGGAGAAAGATTATAGTTTAATAGTATAAATTATTTTCAACATTTTCGATTAAAATAACGACCCAGAGTTAGATTTTTTGCGAGGGCTCGCCTACTGTTGAGCCAAAACGAAGCTTGGAAGGAGAAAACGTTGGAAGGCACCAGATTCGGATTCAGCGTGATTCTGATCGGTTATGGTGAGTTTTCAAAGAGTCCAAATAGGAGGGGTCGGCAGGAAAAATATTTCCAATGACCTCACACCCCCTACTGGATCAGCTTGCTCGATTTTGGCTTCCAGGAGCGAACGGATTTTGTCGTGCGTATTGCTCGTTTGAAAGCTAAAGAGTGAGACTAGAAATTCAGTGATAGAATCGGCTTGTTCCAAATCTGTCATTGCTTAAAAAGGTTTAGTGTGGTTTACATGATTTTTGGTACGGTGCTACTCTACATGAAATAATATCCTAAGGGTCAGAGTGTCTTTGTATGGGTTATAAAAAATTTTGAAACTATTTTCTCCTAAGTCGTGGAATTTCGAATAATGGACCGCTCACCAAAAATCGTTTTCATCAAATTCTGAAATTCACTGACCTCCCCCCCCCTCTGGGTACACGCGTGCTTCGGATTTTGGCTTCTCTGTGCGACAGAGAGATTTTTTGTCGTTCGATATAGCTCGTTTGAAAGCCTAAGAGTGAGACAAATTCACCTGAAAGAATACGGCGTGTTCCGATCTGTCTTCGTTTAGAAGTGAGACGCCATTTAGATTTTTTTTTCTGGGCTAATTGGCCAGGAAACACGACAGAGTTAGAACTTTGGGACGTTTTGGTCTGCTTTAAACGAAGCATCGGAATGGGAAACACGGATTTCTGATTTGGGAATCAGCGTCAAATTCCTTTATGCTGCTTATGGTGTGTTTTCCATGTCATTCGCCGAGAGTTTCAGTCAAGCGGAAGAGAAACAAATTTTCACTGACCTACCCCCACCTCTGGACAGTGCTTGCATCGATTTTGGCTTCCAGTGGGACGGATTTTGTCGTGCGAAAGCTCGGTTGTCGAAAGTAAAAGCTAACTAAGATGTGATGACAAATTCAGTAATGAAATCAGGCTTGTTTCCTATCTGTTCTTACGTTCAAATGTTTAGTGCCTCGGTTACACGATTTTAGGTCGGAGCTCGTCGACTTACCTGAAAAATTTCCTCAAGTGTCAGAGTGACTGTGTATGGGATTAATAAATTTTGAAATATTTTCCCAAAGTGGGGAATGTTCGACCTGGGACGTCTCACCAAAATTTCTTTTCTTCAAATTTCTGAAATTTCTCTGACCCTCCCCCCATCCTGGACAGCTGCTTCGATTTTGGCATTCATAGTGGAAGGTTATTTGTGGCGTGCGTTATGCTCGTTGAAGCTGACTGAGTAGCGAGATGTACTGGGATATGAGATTCGGATTGTTCCTATCTGTCTTCCGTTTTAGATTGGTGTGACGCCATTTAAGATTTTGGGACATTGGCGAAAAACGACAGAGTTAAATTTGGGACGTGTTGGCTCTGTGTTTGAGCTTCAAAATGATTCGATGCATCGGATTGGGAAAGAACGATTTCATCGATTTCTCGGATTATAATCAGCGTCAAATCTTTATCTGGTTCATGGTGTGTTTCTGTCATCGGTGAGTTTCTAGTCAGCAGCTGAAGGGAAAAAAATCTTTCTCTGACATCCCCCCCTCCGAACGCGCTTGCTTCGATTTTGGCTTCCAGTGGAGATTTTGTCG
>CAJQUW010007491.1:0-105783 GCA_907163375.1 Prostheceraeus crozeri
GGGGGGGGGGGGGGGGGGGGGGGGAGGGGGGGGGGGGGGGGAGGGGGGGGGGGAGGGGGGGGGGGGGAGGGGGGGGGGGAGGGGGGGGGGGGGAGGGGGGGGGGGGGGGGGGAGGGGGGGGGGGGGGGGGAGGGGGGGGGGGGGGGGGGGAGGGGGGGGGGGGGGGAGGGAGGGGGGGGGGGAGGGGGGGAGAGGGTGGGAGGGGGGGGGGGGGAGGGAGGGGGGGGGGGGAGGGGGGGGGGGAGGGGGGGGGGGGGGGGGGGGAGGGGGGGGGAGGGGGGGGGGAGGGAGGGGGGGGGGGTGGGGGGGGAGGGGGGGGAGGGGGGGGGGGGGGGAGGGGGGGGGGGGGGGAGGGGGGGGGGGGAGGGGGGGGGGGGGGGGGGGAGGGGGGGAGGGGGGGGGGGGGGGAGGGGGGGGGGGGGGGGGGGGGAGGGGGGGGGGGGGGGGGAGGGGGGGGGGGGGAGGGGGGGGGGGGGGGGGGCGGGGGGGGGGGGAGGGGGGGGGGGGGGAGGGGGGGGGAGGGGGGGGGGAGGGGGGGGGGGGAGGGGGGAGGGGGGGGGGGGGAGGGGGGGGGGGGGGGAGGGGGGGGGGGGGGGGGGGGGGAGGGGGGGGGGGAGGGGGGGGGGGAGGGGGGGAGGGGGGGGGGGGAGGGGGGGGGGGAGGGCACTTTTCTTCTTTTTTTCTTTTTTGTCTTTTCTCTTGTTCTCTTGTTTTCTTTCTTGTTTCGGTTCTATTTTTTCTTTTTTTTTGTGCTTTTTCTCTTTTTTTTTTGTTTTTCTTCTTTTTCTGTATTTTCGTCTGTTTCTTTTTCTTCTTCTACTTAGGATGTGTTTTTATCTCTTCTTTTTGTTTTTTTCTCTTTTTCTCCTTTTTTTGTCTCATTCTTCTTCTTTTTTTTTTTTTCTTTTTTTCTTTTTTTTTTTCGTCTCCTTTATTTATTTTGGTTCTTCTTTTTTTTTCTTTTTTTTTGTCGTCTTTTTTTTTACCTTTTTTTCTTTCTTTTCTTTTTTTCGTTTTTAGTGTTTGTGTTTTTTTTGTTTTACAGTGTGTTTTTCTTTTTCTCACTTCTCTTTTTGTGTTTCTTCTTTTTCTCACATTTCCACTTCTTCTTTTTTCTGGTGTCTTGTTTGTTTCTTTTCTTTGGTTGCTCACATCCTGTTTTTGTCTTCTTTCTATTTTCTTTTTCTTTTTTTTCTTTTTTTTTTTTCTTCTTTTTTTCTTTTTCTGGTGCTTCTTGTTTTTTTTTGAGTCTTTTTTTTTTTTCTCACTCTTTTTTCTTTTAATTTTAAATTCTGTTTCTCTTTTTTTTTTGTCTCTGTTTTTCTTTTTTTTTTTTTTTTTTTTTCTTCTTTTTTTTTGCGTTTTTTTTTTTTTTTTTTTTTTTTTTTTTTTTCTTTTTTTTGTTTTCTTTTTTTCTTTTTTTTTTTTTTTTTTTTTTGTTTTTTTTTTTTTTTTTTGTTTTTTTTTTTCTTTTGTTTTTTTTTTTTTGTTTTTGTTTTTCTTTTTTTTTCTTTTTTTTTTTTTTTGTTTTTTTGTTTTGTTTTTTTCTTTTTTTTTTTTTTTTTTTTTTTTTTTTTCTTTTTTTTTCTTTTTTTCTTTTTTTTTTCTTTTTTTTTTATTTTTTTTTTTTTTTTTCTTTTTTCTTTCTGGTCTTGTTTTTTTCTTTTTTTGTTGCGTTTTTTTTTTTGTTTTTTGTTTTGTTTTGTTCTTTTTTTTTTTTTTCTTCTTTTTTTTTCTCTTTTTTCTTGTTCTTTTTTTTCTATTGTTTTCTTTTTGTTTTTTTTTTTTTCTTTTTTTTTTTTCTTTTTTTTTGTTTTTTTTTTTTTTTGTCTTTTTTCTCTCACACCTCAACGAACGATTGTAGAGACACGCCGTTTCTTCCACTGAATTCGTCTCACTCTTAGATTTCAAATGAGCTATTGCACGACTTTCTACCATATCTAGAACCAAATTTAGAAGTCTCGTCCAGAGGGGGGTCAGAACTTTTTCTCTCCGATTCCGCTGGAAACAAGCTTCCTAACCCAAAATTTCACGTAGAATCCGAATCTTCCCTCCGCTTGCCCATCCGAGGCCTCCTTCTGCCGAAAAACGGCCTTTCTCATCCCAAAACGTCCAAAACCCACCTTTTCTAACTCAGTCGGTTTTTAGAGATTCCTACCCTTGCCTCACACGAGAGTTCCTCTGGAAACAACTTTCCTAACCCAAAATTTCACGTAGAATCCGAATCTGCCCTCCGTTTTCCCATCTGAGCACTCCTTCATGCCGAAAAACGGCCTTTTTCATCCCAAAACGTCCAAAACCCACATTTTTCTAACTCGGGTGTTTTTCAGAGATTCCTACCCTCACAGGAGAGTTCCTCCTTCCTACCTTCCTTCCAGAGGGGAGGGGAGGGAACGGTTTCCTCCTCTCGGTCCATTCCCTCCCAGCACATCCGTGGCCACCTCCCTCACCTCCTTCCTTCTTTCCTTCCAGAGGGGGGGGCTGAGTCAGCATGATGACTCATCATTTCACATTTTTCGCTTTATTTTGGCACGGGATCACTACTGAAGACAGATCAAGTTGCTGACATCGCTGCACTTTACTTTATCGTCTCTAATGCAAAAAAGTACTGGTCCGATCTGCACAAGTTCTTGTATTTGGGCAGAAAATATGCATAAGTACGTCTACCTGATGTTTGGTGACGACTGATTCATTTGGGCAGATTTTAGACAAATTTGAAAACCTGGGGGATAGCCCATAAGTACCAAAGTCATTTACTTCATTGGATGGAGAAATCTCATTTATTGATGCAAGGAAAGCGAAATTTATTATCTCGAGTACTTTCATATGTCATCGAACAAACATGTTTGTGACAATATTCGGTTGGTGACCTGCAAAAGTACTCGCGAAGAATAATCTTTGCTTTCATTAGATCAAGACATGAGACAGCCAATTGACCTTTGTCAAAGATCCTCACCATTCAAAAAATATCATGTGCCTAATAAAATCTCTATTTATTTGCTTCTGCTATGATCAAGGCCTTAGATAGGCAGAGATATTAGATCCATGTAAATTTAGTCTATCAGGTTTACTTCATCAATTTTTCTAGGTACTGTGCACATTTTGTCAACGGTGCAGTTTCAGCATAAGCTTACAGGTTTCATCTAGACTGGGTAAATGTTTCATCTTTACTGGGTAAGTTTACATGAGCATAAGGTACGTATACCATGAGAAAGATGCACCAATGAGGAAGGATTTGTATATGGAACACACCGAGAATTCGTATTTCGTTGTAAAACAACCAATCACAGATGCAATGGTTCGCATTCGCATCGCTAAATGCAAATCATGTGCTAAAGTAAGTGAGAATTCGTCTGAAGAACATGCTAGATTTCTGTAAGCATATGAGAATCTCACATCGAATGGTAGTTTTAAATCTTATGTGAATTTGGTAGCCTATCAATTAGTATCCAACGATTTAAATGTAAAGCTATTGATCATAGTTGACATTCAGTCGCAGGCCTCTCACATAATTCGTTTTCTGCATTGTTTTAATTCATATATTTTTAGAGCTTATTGTATGTGTAAATTTCATTAATCAATGTTAATGTCCTTTCTTACATCAAAGTACATGATTAGGCAATCCAGCATTAGGATAATAGCTTTCCGCCCATCAAATTTCAAATTGTACAGAACGCATACGGATTTTACGATAGCTAAAATTTTGCAGACAACACGTTTAAAATGCGATATTTTACACAATTCTGTAGACTTCATTGCAAATTTCGGCTTTAAAAACCTGCATCATTGACATGATTAGTTATGAAGAAAAGGATAACTAGATCTGGGTTTTAAAATGTGTCGCGAACTTGTCCATCGATGGAGAACCAAATCACGGAACCCTAGTTGGATCCGCGCGTAGCGAAGCGGAGCCAAATATGGTTCCCTGACCAATTGCATCGGGTGAGAGACACAACTTCTCGCTTCTTCTTGGTAAAACCAATATCTGGCTAGGCTGGTCTTTTCAACTAATCATTTCGGCTTTGACTCGAATGCTTTATCTTGTTTGCTATTATTTGCATAGTAGTGGAAATGTTTCTCTCGGAACTCATTAATAGCAACTAATTATATTGGAATGTATTAAATGGCAGGTGCTCCTCAAAGCTATAATTTACATTTTTTAAAGCAAAGCGTGAGGCTAGAATATATTCTAAAACAAAAGAAAATGAAGCATTCCGTTGAATACAATGGACTATTGCGCGAACTCCGAATGTGTGCAGCTATGGCTATGGTGCAACCTACCCAAATGAATCGCTGAAATGTGCATTAGTAAATCTCATTCTATCATTATAGGAAAAAGAAATTGCACTATAAGTTAGCAACGATATCTAAGAGACCGCTGATAAGTTACGGGACTTCCTTTCATAATCATTGTCCTGCAAGGATTATGCTTGTCATTGACTTCCGTTGATGTGTTGTTCAACAGTAAGACTGCATGAACACTCACATCACACGGTAAACGACCATTATTGCCCATTTACAACTTGGGCGGAAAAAAATCTGGCTGTTCTTTCGTTATGCACAATAGCATGTTCTGTCACAACCATTCATTCACTGTTGACTCTTTGGGCAGTATGCATTGTTTTCAGCATGCTATGTCACCTCTCGTTGGGGCTGTCGCTTCCACTGCTCACAGATTGTAAGTGGAAAACAGTGGTGAATGACGACCTTTCTATGACTACAGATGACTAAATGACAGCATGCGTATAAGTACATACATACATGTACATGCATGTGCGTATGATGTTTTATGGTCACTAGGGGTTAAATGCGGTAGATTTGACTTGCGGTAGATTTCACTTGATATAAATAATTCAAGTCCAATATCAAGACAAGTGGTGTAATATCGTATCAAACATTGAAAATGTAGGGCTGTATTGATTTCATCAACTACAAATGATTATGACGAAATACGTCAGTGGGATACACATGAACTTGAATGCACTTTGACCTACTTGCCAAGACACCACATGTCACTGATCATTTGTTACCAACATTTTAGGGGTTCATATATAATCAGCGATAAATCTCAAGGAAAATAACTTTTTGTGTAATTAAGAAAGCTCGTGTTTATACGAACAAAATACGCAGTCAGTAATTTCTCAACTCAACTCAACTCTAAAGAAAATGAGAATGTCCTTTTAAGCTTGTCACAGACGAAGGAACTGTTTCAATGCTTTCTATCTATCGTTAGTAAATAGCCTTAGCGATGAATTATCTTGAACTTGAATTCAATTAATCAATTAATAAATTTGGATGCGCTTCCTTAAAGAATATTCCAAAATTTGTTGTTGAGTATTTTAACTTCTGTTCTACTTCATGTTTGCATCTTCTTTGATTTATATGTCATTAGAGTCGATGAAGCATATTTACAAAACAACTGAAACTTGTATGATAAAACTGCATTTTAAACTAAACTGATCGATACTCAAATAAGCTTAAGCGCAGTTATATATGTGGGGAGGATTGAGTAGACGCAAAAACAGTTGCATGTCATCAAGTAACGAGATTTGCCAATATTTGGTTTTCATTCATATTTTACACTCAACCGTACTGGTTCTAGAGAGCCTCGATAAAATGTTATTATTTCTATCCTTCAGTGAGACAAATGTTAGCGCAAGAATTCAAAACAAGTTGAACAAAAATTTTCAATCGATTCTATACCTCGTGTTTATTTGACTTAGCTTGACCTAATCTTCAAAGACCGAAAGGGGCCATTGGTGTTGACAATCTTCCCACTCTTTCCAACATAGTGTCATGTCTCATGTTATCAGCCCACTCAATCTTCGACATTCCTCTTTTGTCTCTTCCTTGCTCTTCGCTTAAAATGTTTTCGCGGAGATCGATCCGGCAGATAACTGAACAGGTCCCTCTATTGCCCTGATTTTCCAGGTCTGAAAATATGACGACACTCTGTTTGGTTGATGCAGTGTATAAACTCCATATTTGTGACTTGATAGAACCATCTACAGTCTATCTAGTAGCAGTAAAATCTAAAGTCTAACAGTAGTACAAAACAATTGAGCAGTAGCAAAGTAAAAAAAGCAGCGATACAACAATGATCGAAATATCTTCGTTTCAAAAGCATGAATCAACAAAGTGAATATGCATGCATATAGATGCATTCACTTTAGACTGTTGTGCTGCTCCAAGGAAGCGAAACCTCAACCCTAATCGACTATTTTCCTCTGGAATTTTATCTCACAATTATTAGGCTCTCAAAAAATGCTTTGACAAACATATTTCTGAAAATTTCCATATTTCTTTGCATTTAGGGAATGCATGTTTCTCCATATTAGCTGGAAAGCATGATAGATATAAATACGTATGCCTCATCTATGCAATTTCGGTATGCACAGTGGCAACATCTATGATAATAATAATAATAATAAGCGTTTATTTCGTAACAAAACAATGCATGAAAATCTTCAAAGGATTTGTGAAAAGAGAAATTACAGACATAACTGAGAAGCAAGCAAAGTGAGGGTCAAGTCAATTTGTTGAACAATACAGCACTAGAAAAAGCAAATCCATTCTGTCTCCTCAATGTCTTAGCGTGTGGCAGGATCAGTCCCGATTTGCTATGTGATTGAATTGGAGGCATATGTTGTAGAATATGGTTGGAGTCGTAGAGTACTTAACGAAAATGTGTCACGAAAAACGTTATGAATACTAAGATTATAGGATGTCTATGAAACTCACAAGCCGTGATGGTAGCAAGGTAATATTGTCTTCACAAATCACATTCAAAATATCCTTTTAACGAATTCATGACTTCAGAAGATATTTCTGATTACTTTTGTACAAATGTGTTGGAATCATTTTCAGTGAAAAATATCAAAAGTGCATGAAATTTAATCGTCTATTTAAGTAAGTGTGTATTTGAACAACTCTCATTAAATCTGACAAAATTATGCATTTTAATATTATAATTACGAGAAAGAGTGCATGAGCACGACAGAACGCAAGTGAATCCGTGTTAGTCAACTCACAAATCTATAGCGTACGTGATTCAGAAAGGTTCTGAACGGAAACACGCTCAGAATTGGTGAAGTGTGATTCGTGCAAAACTTCTGAGCAAGTTTTGTTCAACAAAAAAAGATGTTTTCATTGTTTAGAACACTCACAATAATTATAATTGTCCTGGCTGTCCAAACGAACCAGTATTACTCATCAGGGATTGTATTCGAGGCGACAAGCTTATTCGCAAGTAATCCAATGTTTCCCTAAAATTAAGGTGTGGGCAGTATAGTTTATTTCAAATCCTTTCAAATCTTGCACCGATAAAATCAGTAAAATTTCATACAATTGACATAGCAATCGTTTGTATTGACTCAAATTTTCAGGATGTGATGTATACTTTGAAAATGCAAGGGGTTACAATATGAGTGAATAATCCTTGAACATAACCAGACACTTTTAGGAGTGATGTCTGATCGATCTATCAGTTTCGTCCAACGAGAACATATATCTTTGATGAAATTGAAGTGTTGCTAGAGGGACAGTCGATATTATGGCAGCGGACAAGCAATTAAGCCTTTCCCTAGTAATTGCGTGATTTGCGTTTTGGTTAACCATCGGTCTGGAACATAACGTCAATCCGAGCATGATATGGCGATTAAAACGCATTTTGCGCTGTTATTCTTCTTTGAGAAAGTTCGAATCTACATGTAATGTGTCAGAAACTCTTTTGAGTTCCGTAGTCTTAACGTTGTGGTTGTGGTTGTCGTATGAGTTAATAAACATCAGAGCACTGTCAATCATTTTTTTTTTTTGATATCAATGATTTTTTATGCTTTAGAAGTCGATTTGATAGGCCCTACTTCAATAAATTCGTGATTAGCATATAGTGTAAAAAGATAACAAGAATGAAATGAAAAAAGCGAGCTCAAGTTGCCATACAAGGGATATGCGGTTGGCAGGACTCGTGAGGGATCAAGCCCGCAACATCAGCTGACACATCAATTATGAACAATTATTGTAATGTAACAATTGCGTGAAAGTAATTGTATAATAACTAAAAAAAGTAAAAAGCACACTATGGCAGGACTAGGAATGTGCCCTTGATTTGTTGTAATGTCTTAACTAAAAAACGCAGCAAATAAACCCTGATTGCCTTACATGACATGCAATAGGTAATTTCCAATGCGACGATAATTTCAAAGAATCTTTCCTACCTTTCGGAGGCTATTGATTTTCCGGCTAAAATTTCAGCAAAAATTCAGGTTTTGGATATTCCACTTTCTTGAGGTTTCCCTGGGACAGTTTTATCAGGTTCATTTGGAGACCATTTAGACATGACACAGAGCTTTCTGCATCGGATGGAAACCGTCTTTATCATTAGTAGATCTGATTTAATGAAATTTTGAGCGCTCTTATTGAAGTAACAATGTCAGCTTGAGGATTGTCGCCCGATTCAACCAATCGGATTTCTAAATATATGGTGGGACCAGATCATGCAATTTATTTATCATTTACTTTCAGTTCTATGTATCACACCGACAGATTTACTTTGCTTAAAGAGCTATTTATACATTTTACTTGTATATCCATGGTAGCATTCATTTTCAATTCATTGTGTAAAATACAACTTTAATAAATAGGTCCCTCTACTAATCAACTCACAATCTGATTTCAATAAACACCCATTTTTGTCATCATTCATGTTTGCATGAATTGCATGTTTATCATATATATTAATACATACAGGCCTATATTATATATGCATATGCAACATTTATTTCAAACGAAATCAGCTGTTGGTAAAAATTAAAAATTCGCCATATTATGACCGAATCATAGTTCCTGTTTACCGTATCAATTCACAGTTTGCCGACATTTTCATATTAATGATGGAAGAGGTTTTGACTAGAAATTTGAACTGATGTTTTAAAAATGCTGTCCTGGAAGCCTTAACCTTTTTACTCTAAGTTGATGGTAGCATTCTACAAACATGAAGCTCAGTCAATGAAACTTTTTAGCAGGAAGAAGGAAAATTGTCAAGCATAATTCTGTCTCTTTGATAATATCATGCAGCCGATATTCCGCCATCCTATTTGATCAATGATGAAACAAGGAGTCTTCAAATATTCCGAGAAATATTTCCCTTTTCATTTGCCTTTATCATTGTTCTTAAATCCATCTTCACACACATTGACAATTGGCTTTTGTGTTACCTTTTGAAGACGGATATGGAAAGAATTTCACATCCTCCCCTGTAAAACATTTTTTCAATGCGCAGAATAATATTAATAATAAAAAAGCTTATTGTTCCACAAAAGTTTTGGTTAGAGTACACGAAATGATCACAAATAAAATGAGATAATTAAAAACACTGAATTGAAGCATTATTCGCAAAAGTTCATAGAATTCTCGAAATCTCACGCTTTTTGCAATCGAGCGTTTAAAAGGACATTGATTTCTGGAGGATCTAGAAGCTAAACGTTCAAGAACAAAAACATTTCACTGATTTAAACATTCGCCAACAAATCAAAACTTTTACATTAAAAAAAGGGGGTTAAGATCATTCACCAAAATTATCACGAATAATTTTGCAAATTTTTCCAATCAATCTTAGGCTACATCGTTAGGACAGCTCTCTCACAAAGACGGGCATACCTAGATGAAGACTGGTCTGCGATAAATAGTCCTAAACTCAAAGGAAATTTTATTTTGATGCACATAAGTATCAAATATAGTGAAATTTGCCGTATTATGACTAATATTATCTGCATTACAACAGTTTATTGATTACAAACTTAAATGAAGTGGACACTCTGCTCGGAGAACTGCATAGGGGTGGCTGTATCATTTTGTTGCAGCGTAATAAATTTTCTTCTTTTTGAAGTGCTGGTGAAGTGGTCATATACTTATTATTGTATTATTCAATTCATTACGCATGGAAAATAATGCAGGATAACAACCCCAAGTGACTTCACAACTTTATTCCAAAACTTTATCAATACAGGCATAAATGCCTTGGCGAAAGAAACCTATATTCCTAAGCATTTCTCAGAAATTTGTATATCTGTAATGCATACTCGGTGTTTGAAAACAATCTGTTTGGTATCGGGCCGTCAGTGTTTGAAATACGTCATCGACTGTTGCAGCGGTTGTTATGTGATTTCAACTTGTTCTCTGGTCGCACTCAAAAGACGAAAGGATATCGATAGATATCAGAAAGTGTTGGAAATGCCTCAAATAGAAGTGTATTCGATAGCAGACATATCACACTACTTACATTTGTTAACGTCTACTTAATTTCATGAAAGAATCCTGAACCTACACATATGCTTCTAGTTCAGTGGTTCACTAGTATAAATCTGCTCTCCCTTTGAATGAAATATTAAAAACATCAATGTGCATGTAAAAGTACATGTAGTTGACCAAGTGACGGGAGATAATCTTTTCATAGACACCACCCCACCATTTGACTGTAGAAATCGGGGTAATGAATCCCAGTTTAGTCTCGTTCCATTGAAATTAGGCTGAACTCTTCTGATGCCCGGTCACATTAAGAGAGTTAGGTGTACATAGATTAAGCACACTACTCTTTAGTCTCTCAGCTGCTCTCAAACAAATATTGGAACCAAAGTGTTTGAATCTCTTGATTTACTCCAGAGCCCAATCCCCTTTTGCATGTAATATCTAGAGCATAGGCTCTTTTGTTCCTTGGTTGCCACAATCGTTTAATGTTCATGCTAATCACCGGCTGTTGCTCAGATGGCATTCAGTCAACATCATTAGTCAATCTTTGAAGTTGGTCGCAAGAGATCGGATTACTGGCAGACTACATCTTCATTGTCTTTTCATAAAGAGAACATCAGTTATTGACGCCACTTATTTACTGTCTACGAAAGAATTGTATGAAAAAAGGATTATTTTGTCATTAATAGAGAACGGAATTGATGCTCTCTACTTCAGGCAAATTATCTGTGTCTATTATTGAAATTATGTTTTTTTCTTATGACTTCTGCTACTTTCTGTGCAGATTATTTCCCATATTCACTTCAGGAATCGCACAGAATTCCGATCGTGATCACGTGGGATCCCGATATTCCGGTCCCAATCACGGTCAAAATTCATGGGGATCGCGGACCCCTATTATGGAGAGCATTGCATTGAATTTACAGAATTTACAAGCATTTAAATAAAAATGCATGAATTATAACAAAAAATGAAAATATTAATGTAATATAAAAAAATCAAAAGGATTTAATTATATTTAGATCGACATTAAATTCGTCTCGATTATCAGTCAACAAATCAACCAATGACAGCTCGTGGCAAAGAGGTGATAATTTACTAGTTTTTGCTTCATAAACTTCCAACTTTTTTTCATCATTAATTTTAGCTTTACGCAATTGCTACTGCTACATGTTGTTTTGGTTTTAAATAAAGTTAAACCATGTTTTTCCTTCATACACCAATGAAAGCTATTTCATATTACAGTTATCTAAATTAATTGTGGGAAGAATGAGCATCAAAACATTATTTCAAAAATATGTCATATGACAGAATTTTTATTGAACAGAAGGTGATGCAAGAATGAATCAACTTTGCCTTTCAGTAGCAATAAATGAGAAATGATTCAACTTGATAAGCATAAGCAGGGTAAAGAATTTCACTTATTCTTGCATTGAAAAATTATGACAATATATCCATCCATTCCATTATTGTCGAAAAATACCAATTAAGTTCCACAAAAGCAATATGATATATTGTTTCCTCTGCCTAGTCTACAATCACTGTATTGAAAAGGTAGCTGAGTCACTAACGCTCTAAATTTACCAAGGCACTCTACAACTTTGAAAACAGGTGGGGCGTAACTGCAATGCTTAATGTCTGCCATATCATGAGTGGTAAATACCACAATGAAGTTCAGGTGCAAATGTATGCCATAAGAACTATATACCATTCAATAAAGAATATTGTGAACTTCATAATGAATGTCTACATTAGGGAAATATTATCGGACTTTCTCCTCTATGAGAAGTCCAACTAGATAGATAAATAAGCCATCATGCCGGCACAAAGTTTTGAATTTAAAAAGGTACACACCGCCAATAATCTTTTCGAACGGATCGACATGGTGAATTCCGATCCCGACCGGGATCCTGAATTTTCAATCTCCCACCATCACTGTGCACAATTGTATATCATTAGCTCTTTCATGCATCTTGTGATTTATCAAGAACATGACAGGCCTATTTGATTTACCAAATATAAGCTTACATGATATTATTGGTTCTATAGCTAAATATTCCTAACAAACAAAAGCTCCTATTACGATTAAGGTTGATTAAGAAGTTAAAGAGTGTGGTCATTTGCTATCATTATGATTAACAAAAGTATTGAGTTACTAACTTGTCCTGATATTAATTGATGACTAAATTGATTATATTATAAAGAGTAAGAGTGAATTAGGATTAAAATTTTTAATGCCTTAATTACAATTGAAATTACAGCTATGTCGATTTCAGTTATAATGAATAGAACTTCATCGAAAAATCACATGAGAAAAGTTAATACATAGACAAATAGCGGCGCAAGTTAACATTTTATTCAGAAAAAAAGAAATAGGGAAGTTTTTATTGTCGATTACAAAAAGACATGCAAATTCTGTGGACGCCCATAACATGGACTACAACGTGATGCAATGTCTATTAAACAATTCTGTAACCGTTCATACAAGAAAATATTCTGCAAAATGAAGAGAAGTCAACCTGGCTAAGGAATACCTTGAGCTTGTTACCTGTGGATGACGCAAAAACGCAATTCCAAACTGGCACCTCCCTGTTAAAGAAAAAATCTGCAGCAGCGTGATTATTTTGGCTTTGAGTAGAATCTGATATGAATTACATCCTAGGAAATAATCAGCGCGATGAATGTCAAAGAAACGGTCGCATCTTGGCCCGTTGACCTCATCAACAATATCATAAAATAGGCAGGGACATTGAATTATTATTCTATATTGTTCGTCCAAGGAATCTATTGGAGCATTCGAAGGTGATCCTCATAATTAGTAAAACAGTTTCTTCAGTGAAAAGCAAACTATTCGAGTTTCGTCTTCAAAAGTCAGTAGATACAAGAATATGCCTTCCCACCACATGGGAACGATGCTTAGAAAATTTCAATTAACTTGTGTAATTTGAATTAGCATCGTGAACCTTTGAGCCACCAGCGAATAGATGTATATGCAGAGCATTCAAATACTTTGCAAATATCATTAATATACCAAGTATACAGCAAATAACATGGGTGCAAGAACAGATCCCTGGTACCCACATGAGCAACTTTTAGCTCAATTTTTCAGGAAGGATTCAAACCAGCTCAGTACTTCGTAACCAGTGCCGCATGCTCTCATGAGCTAGTATTCCCTAGACACGTTGTCATGTGATTTCCTAATATCATATTACAGCTTGTCAATTTATAGCAGTAAACAGTCTATAGTTTTTTCCACGTTATATGGGTGTGCCCATTTGTTCATCACATCCATTTCTTGGGCCATGACTGATCTTCCTCTTTGAAAACCATACAGTCATCGAGATGATATTTTTCTAATTGAAGTAGTCAAACAGATTTTCACTAGCTATTGATTCTATCAACGTTGAGCATATAAGTCTACTTGTAAGCCTGATCACTCAAGTTATGGATCCCAAGTTTGATGGAAATGACGAATTCGTTTATTCGCGACAAACACGACAAGTGCATGCTTCCACGTGTATGATGCCCTGGTGCCATTCAAATAAATTTTGTAGCGGGAAAGCTATCTGAATGCAGCGATTGTTCAAAAAAAATTGGAGGAATACCATCTGATGACGCACTATGGTTAGTAGATATTCGTTATAGGAGAAAGAAATTAAATATGTATTTACGTTGTATTTATTCAATTACTATTATAAAATTCCTTGTTTAAGCAAGCAAGTATTCCGCTTCTTCCATCGTCATTTACAGCTAATGAATATTGTAGAATATATAATCATTATCTTTAGAGAGCACACTAACTCCTTCTTTAAGGATGAATATTCTTGATAAAACCTTTATTCGCGATATTCCATCTCCCATGATATTCCTGACTGCTATATCTCAAGTAAGCACTCGAAGCATATTCAAGAATGTTTTCTTAAACAATTGAGAAGAAGTTTTCAGAGAATGACTTATTGTATGAGTTTGTCCAGCTGTGCATCTCTTCAGTGTTGAAAAATATCCACTTTATAATTGGGAGAGAAATCAGCGATGTATTGATTTTCACTGAAGTTAATTAATCACCTAATAACTTCGGAGTAACAAGCGTTCTTCATCTGTCGACTTTTGAAATTAATTAAACGGAAAATAGATCCGATCTGTATATTGGTCAGATTGTGCTTTCAAGGGAGATTTGTTTTCACATTCTTTGCAAATTAGAGCAAGTATGATGTAAGCAAGAAAAAGTCTCCAATCATCTAATCATGAAGTAGAAAAATATTTTAATATTTGTAAATGATCTGCTATTACATACAATAACAGATTCAAAATAATAATGGAAAATTCATCTCAAATGGTTATCTCTTATAACGCTTTCAAATAAACAAAGTGCTCAAAGCCTTGATTTCAAACCTAAAATCCAATGGGCTCTTTAAGTGATCGACACCATGGTTTCAGAAGCGCATGCTGATGAGACTCTCTTGCTTACATACGCCCACTACCCGATAGCGATACGAGAAGGCGGTACGCGGAAGGGGGAACTTGACTTTTGGTATAGCAAAGACCTTTGACAGTAGTTGGGACTCTGCTTCAGGGATAAAGGGTAGGAATATGCTTTGATCTTGGCACAGTCATAAATCTAGTGCACGCACGCCTTGGTAGTTGCCGCATCGCGCAAGCATTTCAATGACTGGGTTCGATTCCCTGCTGACAAGCCAGTTTCCGTGATCGAACCAGGATCAAGGCGCATTGCGATATCTATGAGACCTCGAGAAAAGCAGAAGCATTGGGTTGTTTGATGTTCTGAGATGCATCCGCATTCACGCGGCATCTTAGAAACAACATCAACAGCTTATTATTAACAGTACCACATGTAAATACAGGCACTAAAGGACGACCATCAGTACATTTGTCTCATCGTACTGCAACAATTTTGAATACAATTAGAAAAAAGTAGAAACATTGAGAAAATGTAACTTATTTTGAGTGCATGAGTGCGAAACAGCTTCAAAGATCACTCTCTGGGAGCAGCCTAATATGAAATCTCTGATATTGACAAAACTTGCTTCCGACAGTACACGATGCTACTGGCGTAGGCCTAACTTTGATATATTTGATTAATCAAATTTGGCTACTTTGGTTTGATAAATTTATCCATCATATTGGGAATTTCTTAAAGGAGATTTGAAATTTATACATATCTCCATCAGTAGTCGAAATAATACTATATTTTATACAACCTTTGATGTTTGGTCAAAATGACACTGTTCATAACTTCCTCGGTTGCCATACGTCGTAGTCATTTCAAGGCCCCCAGCCGATTAGGCCAAAGTAATAGTTGAACAGCCTCTGATTTGTTTATCTGCTATTCGTAACGGGAATGGTACTATCTTCGTGTATGAGTGGTTTATTTGTAATGAATTTTCTGGTGGAAGCTTCATTAATGCCGACAGCACACATGCTTGCAAAAAAATGCTGCATCTCTGATTAGAAACCTTGCAAGCATCAATAATCTATCTTCAAATCTTGATGATGACTTGCTTAATTTTCTGGCAAATCTTGAATCTGCATTAAGAAATCTCAATTTTTTGTCAAAGGTTCTGAGTAGGCACTTATTCGTCCCACATTTCACATCACATTTTTATAAAGTGAAATTCTTTATGAAAGACCATTGTCACTTTCAACTATACAATTGATCTGCCACCTTTGTGCATGCATGGGCATTTACCAACTTGGTGGTTAACTGCATATTGGGCTGCTTCCCAAAATGACAGTTAAAAAATATTGAATAAACTTGAAACCTGCACTACACGAGCTCATGTCGTTGTCAACGTGGAAAAATTGCGTAATTCGAAAATCGAGGTTTTGAGAAATACGGGAAAAGGTTTTATTCGGCAAATTCAAGGATTTATAGGCAATATTACAAAAATGGCATGAATTTAAAGAAAATTTCATGCTGTTCGTGAAGTGGTTATTCTCATTTTCAGAACCTCATTTCTATACATTGAATCAAATTTAACGAGCGAGTCAGTTTAATAGATATGCAAGCTGATATGAAAGGTAAATCTCCATTTTTTAGAAGTTGAGTTTGTTATTAACTGATTTGATCCTGCTTTTGATTATGAGCATTATGGTCAGCATTATTTTAGTTATTAGATGGCAGTTTTGAGGTTGACTCAGCTACATTGTGACTAATTCTCAAAGGAGTGCCCATAGTATCTAGTTATTTCTATCACATCGGAACCAAATGCAACCTTATGCAGTTGAGTACTTCCCTAAGTAAAAATTCAAGGCCAAGAAGGGTTCTGCGCTGAAGTATGGAAAAGTCAAAGAGGTTTGTGCTGACTAAGTTCAGTTTAAGTCTATGCATGGATCGGATTTTATGAAACAAGGTCTGGATTCTTGCGTTGTTCATGGCATCTAGTGAAGTCGTCAATAGAAACAATGTGATTTATTCGAGGGATTGTATGCCTAGTCAGCCATTCACAGCGCCGTCGATATCAAAGTCAAGAAATACTTCCATGTAGTCATGCTTTTCTAGGAAATAAGAACTGCTCCAGCTTAATTTTGATTAGTGATCAGCGTTAAAATTTAAATATTTTCGTCCAGAAACTGTCTACAAAACTATAGTTACTGCCTTGAATCAATGGTCCCGCGAATAATCAGAATTCGTAAGGCATCAATATCTTGTAGACGATGGCATATTTCTTAAATCAGATTATAGAAGCATAACTAGGAGAATCAGACAAATGAAACTTGTACGGTTGTGGAGTGAAAAACTATTCATATAATAAGCGGCTGATCATTCACATGCTGTATGCCCTATAGGTTATAATGAGGGGAGGACCGCTTTTTGTCAAGGAGTTATTATTAACAGCTGCATCGGCATTGATATGACAGGCACAAGTAGGCTGCGCTCCATGATGAGAAAACTTAAGAGTCCAGCAATAATTACGTAATCGGTATAAGGGGTCAAACGAAGATTATGAAGCCGACTAAGGGGGAAGGAATGTACCATGATTAAACTATCTCCGAAAATTCACCGGAAAATAAAATTATATGAATTCTTCAGAACAGCATTTTAATTGTGTGATGTAGTCCTGAAAATTGCTGAATGATAGCAACAGAAAATACTCGTGCTTTGAAAATCTCCTCAAGAGATAATTCATAATTGAAGATAATGATTATCTGTTGCAGAGAGAAGAAGACTCAAATCTGTCCGTCCCAAGATTCAAAGATTTGAAAACATTTTTGTATTTTTTTCAAGTGCAGTTTGACTGAGTCTGACTTTACCGATTAGTATTTATGTACATTAGGTTAGGTTGTTAGTTTCCTAGCAGCCCTTGTATGATATTTAGACGATTTATTATAATTGGAGTATACTATACACTGACTGCATACTGCATAAGGGGTTTGGGAAAATTTGCTAAATACATCGCACACTCACATTTTGGACTTTTATGTTAGACCTCATTATGTTAGAACGAACGTAATACGAGTAGAATCTCTGCGATTTAGAAGATGCTCCGAAACCTTGAATCACCACCGATGTCTAATGCATGAAGATGAAGCATGAATGAAACTTTCGGCGCCAAGTATTCCCACAAGCTGTTGCTCGCAACGCCAAGTATTTCCGTTGAAAAAAAGTCATTTTTCGATTTTTTTACCTAAACGTGTATTTTTATCGTTTACTTTCTATTTTTTGATCCTACGTAACTTTTATATCATTTTCATTAACTTAAATTGTATTTTCCTCTGTAATTGTAATGAAACAATTAATGTAATTATGAAAAGAGTAAATTTTATTCATCAACACAGTACAAAATTTTACGATTATCCGATTTCTTTATTTCATACTTTCCGAAAATAAAATAGAAGCCATTCGCAATTAGAGAAAAACGTAATTATATTGATACCAAAATGGCGAAACAATGGCGACACAACCAAAAGTTGGCTTACTACATGTGATACACATACTTTGCAGCTGCGGCCTTGAAATCCCGATGTGTGTGAAACAGTTCGTGGCACGGTGAGGAACACATTGGAAGGTCACATTGCTTGCATTTGAAATGTGTTTGTTTGCGCTTCCATCCTGGCAGTTTTCTGTCACTACATACAATGCAGTCAGGTTTATGTGACGAATCCACATAGCTCGAAACAAAATGCCTCTCAGTGAGTCGATCTGGCATCGGATTTAGCGATGGACGGGAAGAACACTTTTGATCTTTTGCATAATTCTGCAACAAACCGTCAATGACTTGCTGGCGAAACTTGCGCTGAGTGATTGGATTCTCCTCACTTTTCTGATAAACGATGTAGCTGTTTATTAAGGCAATTTCCACCAATCTGCGGTAAATGGTTCGGTACCACTTGGTTTCTTTGTGCAACCAACCAAAAGTGCTTACTTTTTGGTCCAGGATGTCGACGCCACCCATATGTTGGTTATAGGCATCAGCGATAAGAGGCTTTTGAATAACACGATGGCCATCAGCAGTTCCTTTTGATCGGATTCTTTTCTCAACAGTTCCATTGGCATGAACATTGGATAAGAAATGTACACGCTTTGTGTCATGCCATGCACATGCTATGAGGTTTCCAGTCCGCCGGAAAACGGGAATTTCTCATCGATCAAGGTTCAAATTTTTTTGGATGGAGGTCACTGGGCATGTCTTTTCGACCAGTTTTACAATCCCACAGGCTCCAATTTTTCGCCTTTCAAGTTCTTTGAAAAGGCGCGGTGAGGAATAGAAATTGTCAGTGTCAACAATGTGGCCATGGTTCTCAAAACCGTCGAGTAAAGAAAGAATGATAGATTAGGTGGTGCTAAAGCTCTCCAGAACTGGAATTGTGCCGAGGCCGCAATAAGTGATAAACTTCAATGCATATCAAGCTTTGTTTTCACAAAGGAAGTACTGCTTTATTCCCCATTTTGTTGGCTTATTGGGTAAATACTACCGAATGGAAAGTCGTCCTTTGAAGCGAATCATGCTTTCATCAATTGTGAAGTGTTGTGACGGGCAGTATATCTTCTCGTACTGAGATTGGCAAATGTTGATCAGATGTCTCACTTTCCATAGGATATCGTAATTTTCGTCAGTTTTTTTTCGGTCTTTCAACGTTATTGTCAGCAAAATGTAAAAACGACAGCATAAGTTCAAAACGATTTCGTGACATCATCGAAAAGGGAGTAGGAGTTAGCCACCAAGTTTACCAGTAGTCCTCCAGTTCATTTTTGTTGCTCTGGCCCATTGCAATTTGTAAAGCTACAAATGCTTTCATCTCATCAAGGTTTGTTGTCATTCCATGAGTTGAAACGAGAGCACTTTGGCAATTCAGCGGGGCAATCAAAAAAAAATCCAATGCATACTTGTTAGTCTGTTCCACCATAAGATAAAATGCTTCGTCAGGAAAAAACAAAGAAAAGTAATCCACAGGATCGAAGTCAGACGTATCCTCCAAGACTCCTGTTCTCCTTCTAAAAGGAGGTAGACAGCGAGATACATAATTGTTGCTACAAGATTCCCATCTTGTATCCGATGAACAGTGCGAAGTAGGCGTATTGGAAACAGGCTGGCCAGAGAATCTTGCAATTGCATGCTGATTTTGATCACCATCAGACTCAATGAATGTCAAAGTGTGTATCTGACACTTCACTATCAGAATCTTGTATTATATTGGCAATTTCTTCAGCGGTAAAGCTTCTCGTGGATCTTCTGGCTCGCGATGAGTTTGCCATTTCCAATCAACGGTTGAAAAGCACTGCCTCTTACTGCCTTTGACTCTCAACAAACGTGAGCGAAGCTCAGAGCGGCACAGCGCTCGCGAATCGATCAGGCAGTGCATTGATTGGCAGCAGGGTAAAGTGCAAACCGCAATAAATGTAGCGAAAACACCGGCAGCATGATTGGAATTCGTCACACGGCCACAATACCAGACAAAAGCATGATAGTAGAACAATAGAATTGAGTGTTTAGAAACTTGTCGACTTTAGTCGCCAATGGCGCTCTATGGGTAAGTCGACTAAAGTCGACAATGGCGCCGAGAGGGTTATATGAATTCTTCAGAACAGCATTTTAATTGTGTGATGTAGTCCTGAAAATTGCTGAATGATAGCAACAGAAAATACTCGTGCTTTGAAAATCTCCTCAAGAGATAATTCATAATTGAAGATAATGATTATCTGTTGCAGAGAGAAGAAGACTCAAATCTGTCCGTCCCAAGATTCAAAGATTTGAAAACATTTTTGTATTTTTTCAAGTGCAGTTTGACTGAGTCTGACTTTACCGATTAGTATTTATGTACATTAGGTTAGGTTGTTAGTTTCCTAGCAGCCCTTGTATGATATTTAGACGATTTATTATAATTGGAGTATACTATACACTGACTGCATACTGCATAAGGGGTTTGGGAAAATTTGCTAAATACATCGCACACTCACATTTTGGACTTTTATGCTAGACCTCATTATGTTAGAACGAACGTAATACGAGTAGAATCTCTGCGATTTAGAAGATGCTCCGAAACCTTGAATCACCACCGATGTCTAATGCATGAAGATGAAGCATGAATGAAACTTTGCAGGCTGCAAGTTCATACGCCGTCATTTCAAAAGGACTAATAATGATGCCTCATTGTGCTTTCCAGGGAGAGATTACATGGGGCGATTACAACGTAATTAGGGGGTTTAATCCGGTGATTACGGAGCCGATAATGGGGATGGAGGGGTTCATCAGGAGGTAGCCTCATCAGGAAAAGCAACATACTGTAGATAGTTCCTGTTAGAATCATTTCTGTCAAGAATTTTATCAGCAAAGGCTGCACGTTGAGAACTGTCATTTGGTTGCAAGGCTCTGACGATTCCCACCATAGTATACATGGAAATAAAAGCGCTTTATTCGGGCATCCACAGCGGGTTTCTGCAGGGAACGAGGCCGAAAATGAGACTTTTACAGAATAATGTACATGCTATGCCTACTACGAATCTGCACGTCTGCTGACTTCTAGTTAATTCCTTTTCTTGTCAGACAGGGTCAAGGAAAAACAATTGTTAATCCAATTGGACGCAGATTGCAGCTTTTGGCAAAAATGAAATTTTCTATGTTTTCTTTGATTTGGCGAATAGTGACAAGCTTAGAGTCACAATTCTTGACATGGAATGTCTTCATGTCATTTCCTATGATGTGCATATGCTTTTATCATGCATCTAATCAGCAATGTATGTGAGAATGTGGATAAAGTTGCTCAAAATGTTTCTGCTTGCCTACATTAAGAGGCTCGCCAAATATAAATATGTTCAGCTTTATAAACAGGGGTACATGAAAATGAAAGAAAATGACCTGAAGACATTCCATGCCAAAAATTATGACTCCGGGCTTCGTACTTTTTGTTCAATCAGAGAAAAGATAGAAAATTTCATTTTAGCCAAAAACTGCTATCTGCGTCCCATTTGATTTACATGTGTTTTTGTCTGACAAGAAAGACTCACTAGAACTCGCCAGACGCGCAGATTCGTAGTAGGCATAGGAAGTACATCATTCTGTGAAGTCTCATTTCTGGCCTCGTTCCCTGCAGAAACTCGCTATGGTGCCGTACTAGTCAAAATCTTGACGACGGTACTCTGCGAAATTCTCAGTTCTCGTGAAGTTCTTCGAATGGATTTTATAGGGTTCCATTTGAAAGAGCTATGCACAGAGTCAACCATTTCTTTGCTTGAAGTTCGTTTCCCACTTCCCTTGAGGTCGCCAACGCTACCACTGTCTTGAAATTTCTCATCCAATTTCTTGATGCTCTTGACATCACGATTCTGCTCTGAAATTTTTTTCCACAGTAGTCGGTGACTGAGTATCGCGAAACTACAGTACACATAGAGCTTTTTCTCCCTGAATGCAGATCATGCGAAGTGAAGTGAACGTCATGTGTGTACGACCATGACAGAGAATATAACTAGAGTGAATGGTCAAGGATTGCAAAATAGTATTTGATAAATAGATTGACAACAAAGGTCTGTCGTAATTCATTGAATATCTAAACAGAATGACATCTATTAAGTCAATACAAGACACCAACACCCTTGATTCCCGACCGTACTCGCCCGACCTAGGAATCGAACCGAAGTCCGCGGTGGAGACGAGCTCGCACCTTCTTCACTAGGCCACGCTGACGGTTCAAAAGGAATGCGAGTGAAGGCAGAAGTTATCTCTAAGTGAAAGGCTACAATATGAACGCTGGTAGCGTTCTGTCAATAATGATAGAACAATATGCTGTCGATATTACGTAGAGATGACTTCTGCCTTCACTCGCATTCTTTTTGAACCGTCAGCGCGGCCTAGTGAAGAAGGTGCGAGCTCGTCTCCATCGCGGACTTCGGTTCGATTCCTAGGTCGGGCGAGTACGGTCGGGGAATCAAGGGTGTTGGTGTCTTGTATTGACTTAATAGATGTTATTCTTTTTCGATTTTCAGTATGTGATAATTATCTGCGGCATCAACATCCATTATCATAGGGAGTGATTTCAAAGATTTTTGAGTTTCATCATCAAAAATTGATAAAAGCTGATGAAAATGATAAAAATAAGGGAACATTCGTGAAGTGCGACATACAAAGGAACCCTTTGTCGATTAATTTGTGAATGACACCGACAGAAGATTGAAAATTCTGGTGAATCACCTTTACATTGAGTGTTGTAGTCGGGGAATACTCTGTGCTCACCCTGCTTTTACTGTTTGTCCGTGTCAACATTCGAATTCTCTATTGTTGAAAATTTGTTTGAGATGTATTAATTTATTCGTCTAGCAGTCAGTTATAATTGTCATCAAATGCTGGATCTTTTCGGTCATGGGACATGTGCTCCAACGAAGAGATCTCAATCCCAGTCGGTATTTTCTGCACGCATTCCTAAGATTATTTGCCATATCCTTGTGTCTGACATATAAAGCTCTAAATACACACAGACACTTGCGCCATGTTGTTAATAAGGTAAATGGATTACAGCTGTGCCGAATATTTTTTTTTCATTGCTGTGTCATGCCTATATAAATAGTATTTTTCTCTTAACACATTGCATTGAGACATGCAGCTAATTCTCTCCCAAAAATGTCCATGATCGTGGAATAGATATTTCTTCAATGCTGTTCTCACAGTTCGCATTGCATGCCACTGTCATTTTAAATTCTCCAGTGTGATACTTGTGACATTGATATGGACTACGTAGATGTAATAATGCAGCACTATTGTATCATCGTGCTCGCAATTGATATTCCAAAATTGTGACGAAACTTACATTTCATTTGATAGGCATATAATCAGGGCATATGGAAAAATACAGAATTTTGGATGACCTAGAATCGCAAGACCAAAGATAAATCATTCCTGCAATTGAAAGTTCATAGAAATCTGTGGTGTGGAGGTCTCGTACAAGAATAAAACAATTTCAATGATATTATTGAAATACACTTTTAGTCTTAAATATAGATATTATAAAGGAAAAGGCAGAATGACAATTTTACTCGGATCTGAATAGCATCCGTTTCAGTGCAGTACCAGTTAGACACTCAACTGCATAAATGCACTTTACGTTTAAACCCAATACATGGGAGAATATAAAGCGTTTTATATTCTCCCATGTATTTGGTGTAAAACGTCTCAATATCTCAAATTTTTATTAGTACAATGACAATTTCAAATGAATGCCAAAGTGCTCGCTGACATGGTAGCATGTCATTCTTTTTTAACATGAAGTTAAAAAAGTGTTGAAGAGCAAGTGAGAATCGAATGGATAGGCACCGAAAAATAAAATTTCAAAGTATTGAAAGTACGTACTCTTCAGCTGTGCAGAGCCTACGATGTTGCACAGTTCACATAATATAATCTACTAATATTTACTAACCAAGAGCAGACCATAGCTACGTGTACGTGAACCTAAGATGTTAATGACTCCTTCGTTTGCTCCCTGCTCCTTCTGCTAAAATACTATAATCGATATCGATGTACATGAACTACAATTCAATGCTATGCATTAACTTAACCGTGGGCCTGTAGGAACTGTAATGTTAGTAAAATTGTGTTTTTAGATGTCGCTACGCAATTATTACACTTATTAGCGTACGATCACGTCGAAACTAGTAAATAAGGTAGGTTTCACGAGAAGTTTAAATATTTAATTGAGTAGGCTTTACTTTACTGTACTTTACTTTTTCACTATACATCGAACTTTTTCTCATGAGCAATGTCGGGAAGCCGACACTTCAAGGCATCAACGTAATATATGGTACATTCGACGCATTGTTGAAAGATATACAGACGATGCTGTCTGTCATAGTCAACGGATAACCTGCTGTCAGTCAACGGATAACCTGCATCGAATGCGTTTTGCCGCTTGAGGTCTCATAGCAATGTCTCGGAAGGGCTGTGCTACGCTAGGTAAAGGCAATTACAATTCTAGATATTCAAAAGATACTGTGTTTGGTTTCCCTAACAATAGATGCATCAGATATTTTTCATACAATATTTCAGGCAGATTTACAAAAGTTACGAATTGCCAATAAAAGTATAATCCAACTCGCTAATTTCTCGCGTAAGTACCTTTTTTCAGCTACACGGGAAAACTGAGAAAGACTAATGTCACGTAGTGTACATGCATATACTAAAATATGCCATGCAATATCCTATGCTTTCTCAGTGGTGGCTGAACAAATTCAAGTGTTAAGGCCATCGAATTATCTAACTGATTCTCTCGGTTTGCTCTGTTATGATTTCACCTACATATTATATACACATTACCCTACCCAAGTGTATGTCATTGATAGATCTCCCTAAATACATGATGCATTTTAAAAGGCACAGTCAATCACTGTACATTTCAATTGATCTAGATCTCAATTATGTGCTCAATCAATTTAGGTGCAGCTTGTGAATAACACGAGGACAGGGTTGGAACCGGCCGCCGGCCGGGTAATTTAATTAATCTGAATTCATACTTCTGCTGTGCGGCATGCTGTACAACGCAAATGTCGGACAGCATGCCGCATTGCTGCAACAGCAAAATTGTCGCACAGCAAATTGATTGCTGCCCGGCATGATACGACAATGTTGTCCGGCATAGTTATTGATTGCTGTTGCTGTGTCCTTATTCATACATTCATATTGCTGTGCGACAATTCGACAGCCATAGAACTAAGGCATGGATCCGATTGCAGTGATATATTGGCTGCCAAAGAAGAGACGAGGTGTACGGCGATGGTATGTTCAACCTATGAACATACCTCGCAGCATTAGAGGTGGGGGTGTTTGCTGGATGAGATGCGAGACATGAATCCGGAGGTTCACTTCAACTACTTTCGCATGTCAAGAGAAAAATATGATGAACTTTTACAAAAAATTCAACCTCTTTAGTATCACGATCTGACGCACCGGCATCCTATCAGCAGCCGCATCCGACTGGCTGTGACTCTACGTCTACTTGTCACGAGGAATTCCCAACAAAGTGTGGCCCACAGTTTCCTTCTTTGGAAATCCACGGTATGTAGTATCTTTGGTGAAACATTGATAGCAATTCGAAGTGTTTTACAAAATCACTACCTCCGCCCGCCATCTATGGAAGACTTTGAGGAGATAGCGTAGGAATTCTTGATTTACTGGAGTTCTCAGGTCAAAATTAGTCAGACGGAAAAGAGATTTAGTTATCGTCTCAGCAGGGCTCGTCGAGTTGTACAGAACGCCTTTGGTATTTTGTCTGCCCACTTTGTCTGCTTTGCATGTTTTTTGTTGACGCCTTTTGTCTGCCGCTTTTTTCATTACATTTCTTTTAGCATGGGCATAACTGTCGCGAAGTTGTCGCCACCTATCCCGTGACTCTTTTGAGGAAAATCCTCCCACCTGGTCTCCTATCGATTCCCAGCTTCTACCGCACATAATGCGATGTTTGTAATCTTTTAAACTACAATCCCACAGGCGTGGGAAATTTCTAACAAATTCTTTGATTTTCTCGTCATCCATCAGCATCGTTCACCAAATAATAACTGATTCAACTGACTTTTGCTGTTTGAGGAATGATGCACCCTTTTGTTCCCACACAGCATGCTGTTACAGCAAAAATATCTATGTACAGCAAATTGAAATGCAGTGTCCGCAATCATGTTTGGAAACATAATTGGAAAGTATCATAACGTATGTTTTGTAGCATAAACAGGTACTTATGGTTTTTCTCCGCCGCACGTTTTCAAATTTGTCTTAAATTCGTAGAAATGAATCAACCGTTACAAAACTTTAAGCACAAGTGAGGTTATTCTCTGCCCACATGCAAAAATTTAGGCAAATCGGACAAGTACTTTTTGAATTAGGAGTGATAACTTGAAGTGCAGCGATGCCGGCAGCTTGATCTGACTTCTTATGACCTCACCGTCATAGCAGAAAGCACTTGAGGTTAACAAAGTAATTTCCCGACAGCTCGTGAAGCGATGATGACCAGACCACATCCCTTTTATTAATATGCTTGACTTAATTGAGGTGTGACAAGCAGAGTTGGAAAAGTCGGAATTGGAATTAATTCCGACCCGGAATTAATTCCATTTTCGTCGGAATTGGAATTGGAATTGACGATATTTAAATCTACTGGAATTGGAATTGGAATTGACCTTGATAAACCTCAATTCCACTTTTTCGATAGACCTGTGATAAATCTATTTGTACAAAAATTGAAATCACAGTATTCGGCTGTTGTGTTAACTGCACGCAGAGATAAGAGAGAGATAGATAGATAGATCGACAGAGCTAGTTTTATTCTATTGTTGAATAAAGGGTTAATAATTGTGAATTATAAAAATATTGTAATTATAATATTATATAATTATATATATATAATTATAATAATTATATATTATATAATTATAATTATAAATAATTGTGACTATTATAATAGAACTTTGAGGGGATTTTCAATGTGACTGTGGACACAGTTACATCGGACGTACCGAGAGGACTTTGCGGGTCCGAATGAGAGAACATGTTCCTATGTGGCTTGAGGATAGAAAGACAAGACCGCGATCTAGAACAGCACCTCTAAGTTCTATCGCTCGACGCATACTTGAATGTGACTCATTTCAGTATCGTCCACTTTGTGCATATTTTTCTATTTTATCATCTTGTAAATATCGTTTTTCTTTGCCTGTATTGGAAGCACTGTACATAGCTGCGAGGCGACCTGTTTTATGTGTACATAAAGAGTTCCTTTATTCATTGTCTTTACCTTGGCACTGATTGGTTGGTGTCACTGGCGGCAGTTATCATTGAATGTTTCTCAGCCATCTCTGTACATGTTCACACTTGGCCGTCCACCCTTGACAAGAGGCCACGAAAGCGCTCGGGTATTAAACACATGAAGTCAATTGTGTTGCTTTCATTATTAAAACTTAAGATAATATTAAGTGAGATGGTGGCATTGTTTCATGTGCTATGGCCTACTATTCCCTGGGTTGGCATATTGTGTCGATTTGCAGCAGTCATTAACAACTATTTTTCAAAATTCGAATTAAAAATTGGTCCACAAGGTCATAATTGAAAGTGGGCGGTGCACTGGTTGTAAGAATATCTCAAGAATTCAATAGAAAAAAATTCTAATTATAGGATGATTTCTCCTTCATACGGTTAAGAAACCTAGCGCATTTGTCGAATAAACACATTGAAAGCTTCTTCACCGACAATAATTTCTCAGATAAGTGAATAGTCGCTGGAACTTTTCAATTAATCATTAAATGACACATGTGATATAGTGTGATGATATTTTGGAAGCTGATATTCGAAAGCATGTAAAGATTTTGAAAATTGTTCAAATATAGTGAACAGGGGAGCCCTTTCAAGTAAAATGAATACTCTGAGATTTCTTGACCTCTGATTTCAAGCTGGAGCAATGTATGTTCTGTAAATCGACATTGCAAGTTGCATATGTGACTGATAATACTCTTGATAGATTATAGGAGCGATATTTCAAAATGATGAACGTACAGAACGTTTTAAAGGATTTCTTTCTTTGTCATCCTGTCGCCGCAGTATTTTGTAAATTCACTATTGCTTTTGTGTATGATCTTTGGACAAGGGGCAGCAATCCAGATCACAATTTGGCTTGATAAATATAAATACACATAAGAAAACATGGACACCAGCTCGCACAATTTGCGTTTTGGCCCAACTTAGTTCCTCCGGCGTGTGCCATAATTTTCATGCAATTTCCATTCTAGGACTTTCTATATGCTCTCTCTCTCTCTCTCTCTCTCTCTCTCTCTCTCAGCGTTTGATTCTTTGCTGACCGTTAATTTTCCTTTCTCTTTTTCACAAGATGTTGAATATCTCGTCTACGAAACGAAAATGGCGTATGCTGACCAGCTACATATATACATGTACATGTACACAAGAAATATGAACTATGAACATGAGAACGCACATAGGAACGACGACGCAGGGAACGGCACACAGGAATAACGAGGATAGGATGCGGGCACATGGGTTAGATTGAAGCGAGGAAACTTTAGATACATTAACATATACGCGTCATGCAATTATCGGAATTGAATCTCATTATGGAATTGGAATTGGAATTGAATTGAAATGTTTCGACTGGAATTGGAATTGAAATTTCTGCTCTGGAATTGGAATTGGAATTAAAACATTTCAGTGGAATTTTTCCAGCTCTGGTGACAAGGTAGTGGTCGTGGGACGATTTCAAATAACAGTGGATGAGACAACGAGGGAGAGATAACAATGCATACACGAGTAACAATAATGCGTCGAACAGACGAAGTCAGATCAAGCAGCTGACTTCGCTACTCTTCACGTGATCGTCTCTCATGCAAAAAGTACCAGTGTGATCTGTATAAAATTTTGTATGTGGGTAGAAAATATACTTAAATACGTTTACCTGAGGTTTGGTGACGATTGATTCATTTTTGCAGATTTTAGACAAATTTAAAAACCTGGGGGAGATATTGCGAACTGTTATGTAAACAGTTGGAAAATGATTACTGGCAACTTATACTGCATGTCCATGTAGTTCAAACCCCACTTTATCAGTGATTTTGTTTCCAGAATCCTATATTCTATCCTGAATGAATTTTGTGAGCATTGAGAATTCCTCAGCCTATCTATTGTAAAATTGTTACAGATTTTGAATAATTTCACTACATGGGATAGTTAACATAGCAAGTGAACCTTAGAGATGCAATGAATAATGGATATCAATGCAACCTAGGGCCTACTACCCGAACATTTGATAGTGGATCGTGGATAATAATATAAGCTGACAGCATGCGATAAATTTTGAATGACTTTGTACAGAGACACTCACTGAAATGAAAAATTGATGACAAGTTTGGCGAGCTCATTGTTCCAGACTACACGTCAGTTTACACGTCAGCTCGTGGTCATCAATTTAAACTCAAAAGATCTGAAATTGGACGGTAGTAGGAAGAGCTCTCAATTGACGTCACAGATCACTGGAATTTCCTCACAAGTGAAGAGGTAAATCTCACTTCGTTAGATTCGTTCATATCGTTAGAAAACTTTTTATTAATTGGTACCTAGAACTATTGACCGTTTAAAACTTTATTGTGGAGACGGGATGTAGATATGCGCATACATTATTATTGCATCGATGTTATTATTATATCAATGCCCGCTTGGGCCATTGTTTTGATTGTTTGTTTTAAATTTGCTTATGTTTGATTGACTCTGAAAATGTAACATTAATTAAACTTAAACATTATCATAAATTATGAAGTAGGCTTACAGCTCATAAGATTAACAAATGATGTTCAGCGTAATGCTGCTCATCACAGAAAAAATGATATCAAAGTACGAATAACTGCATCGAATAATATTGCATTGTAATAGGTAAATCTCGCTTGTCCGAATACGGCGACCCACGCCGTGACGCCAACCGGTTCCAATCCTGCACGAGGATGCCAAAAATGGCGTCAAAAAACTATGGTTTGTTACCTTATTAGTCAAAATTCATTCATTATTCAAATTTTGGGCTTTTTCAGGATAAACGAGGTCAGATTGTGATCCGAATCGGTTTCGATAACTTAACTTTGTGATCCGGATCCTAATTAGGATCAGCTGACCCAGCATGATCCGTTGATTTATTGCATAGTGAAAATAGCAGATGAAGAAATTAGAAAAATAATGCTTCGGATGAAATGAACGAAAAAATGACTTGGAGGAAATGACGATTGCGACAGTTGGATTCCCATTTTCTATAAATTAAATGTCTTAACTGAGTGAAAGTTTAAAATTTGCTGGTACTGTGGTCTTCTGAAAAAATGTTTGCTATGCGTCCCGGAGACCTGGAAACCATTTTCGCGTTAAACGTGGGATATTTGAAATACTTACTTTTCACATTCTTGCTTATCACTCAACACGAAATTACCAGGTACCAACTATCCCATGGAATAGCTACCGTCCGACTGATGTTAGGAAATAAATTCGTTGCGTCGGGTATATTTAGTTTAGCTTAAATTTGGCGGCGTGGCGTGAAAACTGAAGTCTTTATTTTTCCTAACAATGGTTAGAAAAAGAAGGTTGGAAAAAGATCTTATTCCCCTTTCAAGAGGAATTGTTCTATTTCACGATCGCTCGGCGAAAGCGAAATTAGACAGATACAAGGCTACTGAACACAACGCAACAATGTGTTCTCAGCAGGTATATACAGGTAACTTACAAAATAATTGTTTCCTTTAATTTGCTTCTCCGTGGCGTTAGAGTACCAAGGTGCTTTTATGATAGCTTTATACCGTTGGATTGTCGGTGTATCATGTTAGAATATAAACTTTTCACAGTTCATCCGTACGGGAGGTGTGCTAGTCACAATTCGTGAAAGAAAAAAGTTTGAATCGCTCCCTTTGTTTGACGCAAAGTCATACTTTAAAATTGCCAAAAACTCGCCTGACGCACTTCGCACCACCGACAGTATCAAGGACTTTGAATGTAATGTGTAAAATATATTTGTTTGCGTGTGAACTTTCAAATGGTGGTATTCACTTGCTCATTCATTTTCCAATTATAAATATCAATTCAAAGCTTAAAATCTTGAATTTTTACTTATTTGAGAGGTATTTAAAATTTTCCTGAATTTTGGCAGTAGATCACCTTTAAACATTTA
Source organism: Prostheceraeus crozeri (assembly GCA_907163375.1). Lineage (NCBI taxonomy): Eukaryota > Metazoa > Platyhelminthes > Polycladida > Euryleptidae > Prostheceraeus > Prostheceraeus crozeri. The sequence continues at coordinate 31,372 of CAJQUW010007491.1, forward strand.
GGGTGTTGCTTATGATGTTCTACGGTTAAATGTAAGCTACTTATAAGTAAAAAATGGAGATTGACAATTAATATTGACATGCGTTAAGAATCCAACTCATGCATAGGCTATTCGCTTACGCATATGAAATGGACCATTTTCCTCAAAAGCGACCTTTCCAATGCACTTCCATCCAATGAAATGGCATTCTACAGTTCTGCGCAACTTTGAATGTAATTCTAAAGACGAAGGATGACTTGAAGACACTCACGCAATTCAAATGATAAGGATTTGCACAAAGTGACTATACTTATACGCACAATATTTACCAAAAAAATGAAAAGCAGAAATACCGTAGCCTTTGAATTCACAATTTTAAACCTATTGATGTCCATGGCAAAATGGAGGATTATTACATGATTCATAGACTGGACTCATATTTGTGAGATAATGCACTCGCAGTGAAAATCGAATTTCTTCATTAAACGTTATCACATACAATATTTGCAAAAAAGTGGCAAAGCAAGTGGCTTCAGTCGTTACAAGCTTCAAGTAGACATCAGTTGATTGGAATACCTACGTATTTGCAGTAGGCCAATCATGCTTCTATTAGGCTTAATGAATCAGTGGCGCTTTTAGCTATATTAGCAAACTGCATTGAGACCTAACTTGGTGAGAACAGGCACCCATACAAAGGCATTTTATGATTTCTAGTTTCTGATAAGGAAGCTAGCTTATATATTCAATATCCAAGCTTACAAAGTTGTCTGATAGCATGAATTGTAGATCTATCTGTAGAGCCCTTTCATTTAATAAGCTATCTAATAACATGCATAACCAAAAAAATGTGCGTAATTACTTAAGGGTAGGTGGCTCTAATATTATCTACTTCTAGGCTATATGCAAAGTACACGTATGTTTGCAATTTACCAAGTTGCAAGCTTGTAGCCCTAGGGAGACGCATCTCTCTCTCTCTCTCTCTCTCTCTCTCTCTCTCTCTCTCTCTCTCTCCTCTCTCTCTCTCTCTCTCTCTCTCTCTCTCTCTCTCTCTCTCTCTCTCTCTCTCTCTCTCTCTCTCTCTCTCTCTCTCTCTCTCTCTCTCTCTCTCTCTCTCTCTCTCTCTCTCTCTCTCTCTCTCTCTCTCTCTCTCTCTCTCTCTGGTGACATCAGGGATCAGATGTATCGATTCAAATGAAATTGCGGTGCATTTCCAAAGTTAAATTTATAAAGTAATGAATATTTGACCTATTGCTATATTGCTTGCACGTATGCATCAGCTCTATAGGTGTGATTTCATGTCATGCAGTGGCAATATAATACCTGTCATCAATGTCTCGTAAATCAAATTAATGTCGGTTTACGACAAGAAAATGCGGGATTTTTGTCTGACATTCAATGAGGTCGTGATACTATACCCTTATACTGAGAACCGATGCACTCGTATTAATAACAATTTCTACAAGGAACTCAGCCATCATTGCCGATGCCCTGTATTGTTTAATTCATAAGTTCGTCATTCTCTATAAAGGACGTTCAAGCAAGTGATTTGAATCCGGAGCTCTGTGCAAGATTACATGCGGGCTGAGATCATGAACATATCAGGTCCATATCTCCATTTCTGAATTATAAGTGGGCCGGCCCTTAAGTACAAACTGGAACGTAAAAGATAACATATTTTGATCTTTTCCTGTTTTCCCATGTAATTTCACAAGCGAATAATATAAAGCTACATTGTGGGAAAGACCGACCTGACCATAACTGCATGGACATTCATGCACTGCGAAGGACTTCGCAGAAACTATACGATACTCATTTCGAGGTCACGGTATCTTTGGCAATTAGACCGTTTCCTCATCATTTTTACATCAATTACTATAAAATAAAAACTATTGAATAAGTCGACAGCCTCAAAACCTGCTTTGATGTGAAATAGAAACCTGCAATGTCGATAATGCGCTATTCGCAAATTTTCTCAATTTCTCAATCTTTGTGTTGCAACACTAATTCCAATATTATTATCTCAACCTTCCGTCTATCTATCAGACCATGGATGGATATCAGGTATTACCTAAGGTCAGTGGTTCATTTGTTTTCGCCTGTTCTTGTTGTGCTTTGAATAAATCAATAAGGGACCTATTAATAAATCTGTATTACACACATTAATTACTGGAATCTCAATAAAGATTTAATAACAAGCCTAAAAAATTGACGGTTTTAAAAATCATGTTTAAAAACGCAGTGTAAACCTAATAGTCAAAGGTAAAGTTTTATAGTTACCTTTTAAAAGAAAGTTTTGCCGCAATGTGCAAAAACATATCAAATTTTTGTATTTTTTCTTTAATACAACGATGCTTGTAAATTCCTCCTTTGAAAATAGCTTGTACATAATTGTTTTCGAAATGCTCTCTTTGTTCATTTGACAATGTTACTACTCGATTGATACAAAGGTGATATCATAAAGTCTTATTTTGAAAAAAATGCGGCAATTGATCTTAACGTGGTAAACATGACAATCCATGTTTTCACCTTTATGCATGCCTTTCAGCTAATTTTTTTTACTTAGAAGCGTCATTAGACGAATTGATAGGCTGCTAGATTTTTGTTTCTGCATCCTATTGTAGTGATAAAATTGTTGACTGTTGTTAACACCGAAAAGAATAGTGCATATTTCTTCTTCGATTTTTATGCGTGCACCTTTTAGAATCTTTCGTCACCAGCTGAACCGTACCTGTATATGAATAATAATCTTCCAACATTTTTCTGGTATTTTTTAAGTTTATCATCCATAACATCTACTCTCCTCCACTTTACCTTATTCTAGATATCTCCAGCATCAAAACTATTTTTCCCACTTACATTCCTTTTGTCCTCGATAGATGCCAAACCAAATTGACTCTCTGAGCTTTTTGGAGACACCAAATAAATCCCCTTCGGATGATGTACAATCTTTTAACTCCAGACGGAAATTGCGACTTCCAAGGTACTTCTCAACGCGCGATGTCGCTGATATTACTGTCGCCCTACATCATTGAATTTTATCATGTAATCCACCGTTGAGTTCAATGTTTTTCTTATGTGATAGGTCGTAAATTTTGATAAGTCTGAGGTCTGAATCTCATCGATACTATACGGCGGGTTTCTCCGGTTTGACCTCTTTGCCTTTCCTTCGCCTCCCCATCAAACTGTATATTCGGTGTAGCCTTCCTAAACTCGAGCGTTTTACCCGTGGATTTCCAGCATTGAATAGACTTGTACATTACTTTCTTTGTGTTGACACATGTAACGGCACACATGCAGTTGTATTTTTCTTCAAACAACTTTTTTAGCAACTTTCTCCCTGCCCTACCTCTGACTATCAGCCTATGATTTCCGCAGTGGTAATGTAGTACGCAGGAAGAAGTCGGAGTCGCACACAATGAAAGCATTGGCGTTCCATAACTATTCCTTTTGAGAAACTCTGAAAGTCATTTAAATATGCGAAAACACTTTTCTATGACCATCTGTTCATGGAGCGCAGCCTTGAACTTTAGTACAGCATGGACATTGAGGCACGCCAACACAGAGTTTTAACAAAAAATGTCACAGATTTTTAAGAAATCAAAAGGGACAAAAATTAATCGAAAAGAGGAAAAACTTATTAATTGCACATAATTAATGAGATAGAGCAGCTTTTCAGTAAGCCTTGCTTTGATCTAATTCTCTTTTGGCCCTCTGTTTTTAGCTGTGTGTTGTAGGATTCGATGCAGTACTGACCATGTGATGGACTTCTGTATAATTGGGAAGTTGTGTGTTTAAAGATGCTTATAAACCTCAGATTCAGGACCTTTTAAATAATCATTCATCCTTGATCTCATTGTCCTCGAGGTTTCCCCAATATAATGCTTGTCGCATTCGTTGTTGCTAAATTGGTGTGCACGTCCTTGGTGCTACATTATCCATTGGTTGGTCTATTTTCGCATACATTAAGCTTTTCAAGCTTTTTTCTTATTTTAGTTTAGTTTTACAATTTCTGATTTCTCAAGCAACTTATGATATTTTTTGTCAAAATTCTATGGTAACATGTCTCAATGTCAATGCTCTGCTAAGGTTCTTCTTGGTTGAAGTCCATAGATAGATAGGTTAGTTTAAATTTCTTAATGACATTCAGCTCAATTTCTTTAATAAAGGGTAAGTAGAAATATTGGAAATACGCAATTACACGGTCGTAAAATTGGTCTTTCATTTCTAAATAAAGTAATTCCGACCGATGACATCAGAACATGAAAAAAAGCCATATGTGGAAGGAATTTAGGTCTGCATGAGAGCTAAATCATAAATGTTAAAGCTTTTAACTTACCAGTGTATATGTTAGACAACAAAGTCATTGGAAGAACGCAGATTGCCATCAGCATGTCGGCCACACTAAGATTTACGATGAAATAATTGATTGCAATGTGCATTCGGGGATTTTTCACCACAGTATAAATTACTAATGAATTTCCAACAATTGCGAGCACAAACACAATAGCATAAGCAAAACTCAGAAGCACAATCATATCCACTGGAAGACGTATTTTCAAGGGTGTTGTCTCATTTGTAGTGGTATTGTCAAAATCATTCATGTCATTGATAGCCATTTTTGCGTAGAATACTTGAGAAACTCGCTTTACAAATTATAGGAAGCACAAAAGACACTGAAAACGTTAGAACGAAATATGTAGTTACGTCTTTCAGTATTGCAATCTATCAGATATCTGAGGTATGAAGATTGACTTTGGAATTGATCAGCACTAGTTCTAAATATTGGTAATATTGAGTTGATCTCCTAATAGAAGTCAGCGTATTGCTCTCCAATCGAATCTTTTCATTGTGAAATAATCCAATTCTTCTAGGGTAGGAAGATTGAGATTGACAATCCAATGAGAAGCAATACTCCGCTGCATTGAATGCCAATAGTATTTCAGGGGATGCGAATACGAGCCAATGACTGCAACTTTGGTATCGTTTCTACTTACAAGATTAGATGTAGCGAGCCATTTGCTTGATTTACCCACAATACTCAATAATTTCGCTTGTATTTAAGTGATCTATTCAACATAGATTGAGTCTCGACGATTTTCTAATTTGCTCATACTTCATACTTCCTGTTGAATAAGAGTTAAGTAACCATTTTTCAACGCACTATATAATCGTATATATTAGTGTTTAAAAATTACCGGTAATTTACTGGTAATTTATCGGTAAATTACCGGTAATTTATATTCAAGTTCGTATAGCTTCAAATCCAGCGCACCAAAATGCTTTGATTTCAACTAAATACACAATTGGCTTAATCTGATTCTGAAGAAAGCTTGATTTTTGCTCAACGTCTGATTCTTTGTCATAGATATTGCAATTAAGAAATGAAAAATTGACTTTTTAGAAGTTTGTTGGTATTTCACCCAAATAGACCATAATAATCAAAAGTTTGTCAGCAAATAAACATTGTTCCAGGGAAAGGCCACACGCTCTATAATATTTTGTAAATTAAACCCTGCAGATCCTTAGCTTTCTATAAATGTAATCAAAATTAGTTGTCAATGTTTGATGCGTAGTAAATTTGCATACATGGAGACAATATTGTTTCAAGAAATGTATTTTGATAACTATAATTAGTAATATATATTACTATAATATGAGAGAGAGATCATCAATGGAAAGAATATGCAGATATCGTCCCTATTGTAGCCACCTGGTAAAATTGGACAATACGCGCGCAGGCTACCATCATAAAGTTGCTTAAAGGCATTGATAAGAGAGCAATAGTGATCGTCTCAACCAATGAGAGACCAGAATTAGAATATTTTAAATGTGTGTTGAAGAGATAGCAACCTAGCGTGGAATTTGATGAATTCAGGCATTCTTTAGTACTGCTAGGGGTTGGTGATGGCAAAGTGAATGTTATAATTACATAATTAGATTGTTGAAGCGCATCACTTTGTTAGAAATGCAAACTGATTCAAAGCAATGGCACATGCAGGAACATGCTGTGAATTCCTTCAAAATGCTCCGATCGTCACGATTCCTTCAGATTCGAAGAATTCAGATCATTGCGCAAAAGTTTTCTCGATAATATTGGGCCCTCCGATCATTATTAGAAAAAATTAGCAGGCGCACGAAAAAACGGTCACAAACGTCTCTGTAGAACTTGACATCGACTGTGTCTCTTTGCTGTGTGATCCGGTTTATAACAGTCAATGAAGCTTCGCACAATTTGACGTATTTAATATCGAACTGGCTGCTTATTGTTCGATTGCTGTGGCAATATGTCAGCAGATTGTGCCATTTTATTAACGTTACATGTTCCTATGTTTCCTTTCTACATAGTAAACCGGTCTAATTCTGTGGGTATATAACTATTAACATCGAATTATTCATTTATAGGTTCGATACATAAGCTATGATTTAGTGATTTTAAGAAACTCTAAATTCTTTAGGCTACTAAGAATTGTGAGTGTATTGGCATTTTTGTCATAGCAAAATATAATGAGGAAACCCCAAAAAATGAACAATTGTGTATCGGTAATTTGTTTCAATCTTAACGGTAAATTACCGGTAATTTACCACACTTCAAACACTAATATATATATATATTAACAAGGAATACGGACAATATATGTTATATATATATGTAATATATAATATATATAATATGTTATATATATAAACAAGGAATTCGGAAGGCTCAGAGATCTGCTTTGAAGCAACAGATTGGTGAGGCTACACGTGACCTGAAACTTAAAGCTTCTCATTTAGCTGATTTTACTAATTCTTTTGATTCTAATCTCAAACCAATTTTGAAATCAATCATTGAGCAAAAGTCTAGCAAAACGGTCAAAACCATTCAAAATGTTCATGCTAAGAAGTTGTCTTCCCTCCGGGTCAAACAGAAACCCGTGATCAGTCCTCGATATAAGCAAGATAATGACCCTTGTGTCATCAATATCTCTTCAGTTCCTTTGTCAAGAGAAGAAATGGATTTGCTTTCTCTTGGCTTTTCTATGTGTTTCCCTCATAATAAGATTAGATTAAATGAAGAAAAGGCAGAGGCTGAATTTCTGATTTCACGTCTGAAATCTGTTGAGAATGAGGCTAATGTCAATAACGATTTCATTGGTAAAATGAGGAACGCATTTAAAAGTTATTTCAGTAAGCATAAAGTTTCCAAAGAGTGGTCAAGCAAAATAAAATCTTTACGAAATTTGTCAAAGAGAAAAAAGCTGATGATTTCAAGATTTGATAAAGGAAACGGTATCCTGATCGAGGATAAAGAGTCCTACATTCAGAAAATGCGAAGTATCCTTGATAACAAGGATAAGTTCAAACCTCATACAATTGATAAACGCTCTAAAAAGAATCCATTCATCCTTGAGGAAGATCGCTTCAACCGTAAACTCCAGCAATTGAAATCTAAGGGTTTGATAAACGATGACATTTTCCAGGTGGTTAGGTCTGTTGGATCACAGCCAGCTCGTCTTTATGGCCTGCCCAAGGTTCATAAGAGTAACTCTGATCCTCCATACCGACCCATTCTGAACATGAAAAATTCCTATTCTACCAACCTTGCAAAGTGGCTTGATCAATTACTGAAACCTCAAATCCCAAAAACCTTTTCTTTGAAAGACACTTTTCAATTTGTTGACCAGCTGAAAAATCTTGATGTTTCTGATCAGTCGTATAAAATGTATAGTTTCGATGTTGTCAATCTCTTCACCAGTATTCCTTTGAAGAGGACCATCAGACACATTGTCTCAATGATTGATTTCAGCAAATTACCTATAAACTCGACTGCATTATCGAGTTTATTAGAACTGGCTTGCGAAAATATTTTGTTCTCATTTAATGATAATTTGTATTACCAAATCAACGGCATGTCCATGGGGTCCAGTTTAGGACCTACCATGGCAGCCTTCGCTATGGATCTTCTTGAAAGCCAATTTCCTAAGTACGACGGCAATCAGCCATTTTTCTATCGTCGCTATGTAGACGATTGTTTTTCTCTTTTTCGTAACGATAATGAAGCAGAAAATTTTTTGAATTTTCTGAATTCCCTAGATGATGATTTGAAATTTACGATGGAAAAAAGTGTCAACGATTCTTTGGTTTTTCTTGACACTAATATAACGTTGAAATCAGAGCAATTCAAAATTGACTTTCATTTGAAAACTACCAATACAGGAGTTTATATACATTTCCACGCATATGCCCCCAAGCAGTATAAATTAGCTGCTATGAGATCCCTCTTTTACAGGGCTCATCGTATTTGCTCTGATCGTTCTTTGTACGATAATGCTGTAAAAAAAAAGATAACTGAAATATTTAAACAAAACGGCTTCCCAGATCCTCTTATAAATGAAACAAAATCAAAAGTAGAACAGAAGATTTTTCAAAGCCAGCAATCGATTGTGAAAAATGATGATAAGAAAGCCATTTTATATTGGTCCGTTCCGTTCATTGCTGAAGGCAGTAAAGAGTTTAAAAACAGAATCAAAGACTTGAATCACTAGTTATCGAACACTACCATCAAACCGGTTTTCAAAACCTCCAAAATGAGTGATTATTTTCCTAACAAAGATAAGATTGCCAGCGGTCTGAAATCGAATGTTGTTTACAAATACTTTTGTGACCGTTGCAATATGCGGTACATCGGCGCTACAAAACGCCATCTTGATACTCGCATCGCTGAGCATCTTAAAGGTTACCCTGTCTTGACAGAAATTTCTATGCATGAACACAGTCCTGAGAAAACGAACTTTAAAGTCATAGGTCGGTACAAGTTGCCCTTTATTCTGGAATCTATTTTAATCAAGCAAGATGTGAAATGCCTGTCCAACGAACGGAACGGATCTCACCCTCTCTACCTCGGATTGTCTGACTAGCAATTGTTAATTTTATTCAATTTCCATGCTTTAGTGATTTCATATATAAGGCGAATTTTACTTTATTTTAACGATTTGTCCGCTGATGATGGTGTAATGAACACTGAAACATGTCCGGTTGAGAAAAGACAATTTGTTTTTCTTTATCATATATATATATATATATATATATATATATATATATATATATATATATATGGGCCGTGACCTTGTATTCCCGAAATGTTTCGGTATATGAGGTCATACCATCATCAGCGTTACAAACAAATGGTAAAAGCAGATGCGCGATCGTGCTGCTGATAGCGATGGTTTTGAAATATATATATATAGGCCTATATATAAATAATGATGCAAAAATGGAAACTAAATATGCTTAATAAATTCACTCAGAAGTAAAAGGGAAAATCGAAAATCGAGGCCAAACCGGTTTTACCTGTTTCCTAGACTTATTTTCTGTATGTAGGACAAACAGGAGATAGTTTTAGATCACGTGCAAGATTCCATCGACAACAAATAAGAGATTCTAAATGTGAAATGCTGCCTGTAAGCATAGAGTAAGCATATTAGGTAGAGCGGCAACTCCGCATTTATTAATTCTACAATGTGCATACACCTTCGATTTCATTAAATGAACTTGAGGCGATTTCAGTAGGGCATGCAGTAAGATATTGCCACCAAATGTTAGACATACGAATTTTTGAAGTTTTGAAGAAATTACCACGGAATTGAATGATCATGATAGTGATACAAAAGGAATGATTGTATTTTACAGATCGTGCGTGTCATGACAGCCTTGGAGAGGTGATGTTTGTCGAATTAGCAATTCGATAAGTTGCTATAACCTTCATGCTGAACCTCAAGAGTATTTTCTTTAAGCGTGATCATCACACCACCTGCCACTGGTAGAGCAAAACAGCTTAATCAAAGACAATGATTTCAATTAACTTTAAAAGATGTAAATGGGTCCACATCACTATTCAGATTCAAGAAATGAAGCATTAATTTAGTGAATCATGAAATCTTGCCGATGAAAACTGGGTTAAAAACTTTAAATTTTAGCTAAGAAAGCACGAAACCCCCGGTGTCCACTCCGTTACGCGTACAGTCCATCGATTGTCAGTTCTCCTTGAGAGGTGACTGGCCCAATTCCACTTTAAATTTCTCGCTGTTTGTATTACATTTTCACGCCTGTCCATCTTCTTATCTCCTCGTTTCTGATCTTGTCTCTTCTTGTTACTCCCAACATTCTCCTCTCCATTCCTCTCTGTGTAACTCTTAGTCTTTCCAGTTGGTTTGATGTCAATGACCATGTTTGTGCTCCGTATAACATTACAGGAAGAACACACATATTAAATAATCGTCGTCGGTGTACCAATTTGATCTGTCTGGAGGTCAGATAGTTGCGAAGTTTCCAAAATGCTTTCCACGCGTTCTGTATACACTTATTAATTTCTTTGTTCTGTCGGTCTTCGAAAGCGACGATTTGTCCGAGGTATACGTATTCGGCTGCATATTCAATTTCTTCCTGTTCAATTCTGATTGGAGTTTGGGCTACATTCGTCATTATTTTTGTTTTATTGATGTTGATCTTGAGTCCAACTTTTTTGCTCTCAGTGTTTAGTTGTTGAACCATCTCTTGCAACTCAGTCGGGCTTGAGCTAAGTAACACTAAGTCATCGGCGAATCTCAACGCACCAAGATTCTCACCATCACTTCGTACACCAACCTTGTCTGGGAAATTACATCGACAAAAGACTTCTTCAAAGACTGCCGAGAACAGTTTTGATGTTAATGGGTCACCTTGCTTTACTCCTTTACGAACATGGAATGTCTCCCCTGAGTTTTCTAACATTACTCATGCTGTTGCTCTTTGGTAAAAAAGTTTGAGAATATTGTGTTTCTTCCCTTGGATGCCTTGCTCTTTTAATATACGAAATAATTCTTGGTGGTTAACGGAGTCAAACGCTTTTTCGTAGTCGATAAATAAAAGCTAGAGTGGCAGGCTGTATTCTTGGCTTTTCTCAATTACTTGGTTAATCACATGTATGTGATCGATCGTTGAGAATCCTTTCCGAAAGCCTGCTTGGTCTCGTGATTGGCGGTGATCAAGTGTTTTTTCCAATCGTCTTTGAATAATTCTCATAGATATTTTGCACGAATGGCTAATTAGGCTAATTGGGCGATAGTTTCGCATGCCACTTTCAGTCCCATTCTTGTGTAGGAGCATGATGTTGCAGTCGTTCCACGATGTAGGTACTTCACAGCTTTCACTCATCCATATCCCAGCCCAAATCAGCAATCTTCCACCTCCGTGATTCACAGGCAATGGCAAATGATCAGGAATTGCGTCAACTGAAATATCCAAACTCTTAAACGGCCATCGCGACCTCTGAGACAGACAAAAGTTTCATCACTCCAAATAACTCGATTCCTTTGAGAATGTCAGTGGCAATGTTGCATCGCCCACTTCAGTCTCAAGCTCAAGTGGTTGGCGATCAATTCGATCTCTGGTGGTCTCTTACGGCAGTTGAAGAGCTCACTTTTCAGAAGACGGCTCAGTGTTATGGCAGAGACCGTCGCCTGTTGAAGTGAACTCCTCAACTCGACTGAGGACAGAGAAGGATCGTCTCTTAGCAAGCGAATAATAATTCTATCTGTTTGAAAACCTGTGTTTCTTTTCCGACCGGATCCAAATTTTCTGGAAAGGGAGAAAAAAATCAGTAATCCACCTGTTGACAATGGCTTTTGGGACGCCTACTTTTCGGCTAACTAGCCGCTCGGACTGTCCTTCTGACAAAAGAGCAGAAACCTTGCCCTTCAAAAGCACTTTCACAAGCTTCGAAATGACATCAGGTAATAAGCTATGTAAGCATATGGCAAATTCACCGCTTCCTCAATATAATGGCCTCATTTTTGTCCAATGCACTAATCTACCTATAAATAATAGCAATTTCAAATTTGGACACTAAATATTACGATGTAATTCCAGAAAAGAAATTTGATTTCTTATAAAATGCTTACTGTAAGAATTTGATTGTCGTAACAAATTTATTGTTCATGCTTAATACCAAACTAGGCGAGTGATATTGAAGTTGAATTTGACAAAAGAGAAATCACAAGTGTACACGTAGGCCTGGAAGGTACACACACAGCCTAACTCTTTAGTTTTTTCAATTTCCTGAATCTACAATGAGTATTTGATACAAGATCTTTTGAATTTGTGATTCAGTGTAACAGTGTAAAATGTACCAGATCTAATAAATAAGTTATATGATGATGTTTTGTGCGAGGTGAATAATACCACCCATAGAGTAAGTATATGCTTACAGCAGGTAGAGTGTCGACTCAAAAAATATCTGCATACAGTGAAAATTTTTATATGAAAGTGAATTCAGTTTTTTGCGGAGATCACGTTCCTGCAGTCCAAAACAATGTTTGAGCAGATTTTAAAAAAGTTTTTTCATTAAAGTATTCCTGTGCTTATGTATTGCCAACATGAAGCCACTTTATAAGTAATATGAAACAAGTTGGATATCAAAAGGAATGAATATTTGCAAACCAGTATCTTAATTAAGCGGGAATTCAGCTGATGATCAAGGAAATTTCATGAACTGCGTTATGATGCAAGCCCCTGTACGTGTTCAAGGTAAGGTTGAGATCTTATTGTACTTCTTGGCTGAGATGTCATGTTTTTAATTCAATTTTCAGCGTATGATTCCATGATTCACAAGGCGTCATTTCTTGAATCTGAATAGTAGTGCGGACCCATTTAGATCTTTTAAAGTTAATTATGGTAATTTTCTTTGATTGTGATGCTTTGCTCTTTCAGTGGTTGGTATAGTTTGTGATATGATCACGCTTAAGAAAATAATCTTATTAAGATAAGGAAGAGCTTTAAAGTAAATGGTAGCCCATCGAATTGCTACTTTAACAAACCATATTACATCTCCAGGATTATCATAACAAGGAGGATTTGAAAATTACTTTTCTTTCTTCTGTATTGCTATCATGATCAGTCAAATTCGTATACATTACTCCAGAAAGCCAGAAAGCCAGAAACTTGCATATCTCACATGTTGCACTGGGTCTCAACTCAAGTTCATTTGATGAAATAGAAACTGCATACAAATTAGGGATTCAATGAATGCTGAGTTGTTACTCTACCTAATATACTTACCATATGATGCGAGCGGAAAATAAGGCCTCCTTGCAACTTCAAGAAGTAATGCTTTCCATTAAGACAGGATTGCTATTATAACCAGATCCACAAACGTTACATTCGATAGTATCTTATATTTTCTGAAGAAGCAAAGTTGAACATTTTTCTTGTTTGTATGCGAAATGTTACCGTGCTATGTCCATAGTTGTGAGAGATTGAAAAACAATTGTAAAGCTGGTTTTGGCAGGCTTATGTCAGTTTCGTCTTCTGCCAAATTATCTTCTGCATGTTGGCCTGTCATAATTTTAGAAACACAGCTAAAACTTGTGCAACCTCATCGCGTACATATATCAATTATGTGAAGGCGTATGGAAATGTATCGACTCTACAGAACATGTCGAATAAATAAATAATGCTGCATGCTGTATATAAGGAAAATTTTTAAATATGAAAACATTCATCCTCTTGCGCATTTTTTCTCTTTCAGTTTTTTACAACTCCAAAAATATCCTGCATTTTAGTTGGTTCAACCGAAATCACTTTCTCGGAAAAATTCAAATGGAACAGGCTATAACATCTAATGTTTTGATGACTGCATCCCGTAGAATCAGATGTTCATTTCACATAATGAGGTGTCTACAGTATGTTGTCAAATCTGAGGATCTTATACGAGTTTATCACGAGTAGTAAGCAAAACTCCACTTCTGGACCGCGCAAGATGGCCGCCATCGCTGACGTCCCCCCCCCCTCTGGCACGGCAGAGTGTCGTGGTCGGCCGCCGTGGTGCTTCGTGTCTGAGTCCCCCCCCTCTGGAACGACAGAGGTTGTGGTCTGTCGTGGTGTGCCGGCCAGGTGGGTCCACGTTCACAACATGTTCGCTGACTCCCCCCCCCTCTGCAACGACAGAGTGTGAGACTCGGGTGAGTTGGTCCGACCGCCTGGTTGACGTGGGCGACCGTCTAGGTTGACGTGGGCGACCGCCAGGATTAGTCTTGAGGCTATAGTGTGTGATGTTTTTGGTGCAATCTGCTGAATGTTGGGTTGTAAAATGGGTTGTTTCGAGTGGAAGGAGTGGTCGGATGAGAAAACGGAGGTCGGATTCGTATTCAGCGTGAAATTCTGCATCGGTAGGGTGAGTTTCAAGTCAATCGGTGAGAAAAAATTTTCAACATTTTTCGAAAAACGACAGTTAGAATTTGGGACGTTTTGGTGTGTAGCGTCCAAACGAAGCATCGGATGAGAAAACGGAGGTCAGATTCGGATTCAGCGTGAAATTCTGCATCGGTAGGGTGAGTTTCAAGTCAATCGGAGAGAAAAAGTTTTCGGCTGACGTCCCCCCCCCTGGACAGCTTGCTTCGATTTTGGCTTCCAGTGGACGGATTTTGTCGTGCGATAGCTCGTTTGAAAGCTAAGAGTGAGACAAATTCAGTGAAAGAATCGGCTTGTTCCTATCTGTCTTCGTTCAAAAGTTAGAGCGGTTACAAGATTTTAGGTCGGAGCTCGCTCACCTGAAAAAATCCTAAGTGTCAGAGTGGCTTTGTATGGGTAAAATTTTGAAAATTTTCCAAAGTGTGGAACTTCGACCTGGGACCGTCACCAAAACATTTTTCATCAAATTTCACTGACCCCCCCCCCCCCGACAGCAATCTTCTAACTTTGGTTCTAGTGGACGGATTTTGTCGTGCGATAGCTCGTTTGAAAGCTAAGAGTGAGACAAATTCAGTGAAAGAATCGGCTTGTTCCTATCTGTCTTCGTTTAGATGTGAGACGCCATTTAAGATTTTGGGACATTGGCGAAAAACGACAGAGTTAGAATTTGGGACGTTTTGGGCTGTAGCTTCAAAACGAAGCATCGGATTGGTAAACGGAGGCCAGATTTGGAATCATCTTGATGTTATTGTCCAATGAGGATCATCATCCAATGAGAATCAAGCATTTCTTTATAAATAGCGAGCCTTCCACAGTGAGAATCATTCCATCGTTGAATCACACGAGTGACGGACGCACATTTTCTCTCTCCCTAGTTCCCTATTCTATTATCCAACTAAAATGGTAAGTCGCTACTTCCCTCCCTCTCCTCCCTTGAACGTAAACTTAATACAATCTTTTTTCATTTTCAGGCATCTACTCCATCTGCTGCACTAGTAGGACAAAATGGCGGTCAAACGTTACAAGGTTCGCTACGGTCAGATCATCTACAACTGAGGCCAGTGGAAGAAACAACCAAGGTATATAATCCTACACCGCTACAGCGTAAATTTAAACAAGTCTTGCGTTATGGCGATCATAGCGTAGTACTCCAAACGGGAATGCTCCCTTCCACGGATGTCAAGATAATGCACAATCAGTATGGGGACTACATACTGATCCCCGTGAGTCCGTACATTCGCCACCAACTTGATATTATTGAGGAGTACGTGACATTAAATATGGACATTCCTACTCCTCTTGCTCAAGAGTGGAAGGCGAGAGATGACAAGGATACTCCCTATAGAAAGATTTGGGATGGTAATCACATTTGCCTACCGGTGTCACATTGGTGTACTTACTATAAGAAGGATGGAGATCATTCAATACCCATCAGATGTGATGAGCTCGGAGAAGGTACTTGGGATATCCTTTTCAAAGTGAATGGGCTATATTATGGTCGACACAAGGATAATAAAATAGCCTCTCTCTCCATGCATATGGAATCCATCCTTTATATTCCGAAACCACCCAACGTGGACGACATAATTGATCAAATCCTTAACAGCAGTGGTACGAAGCGCAAGTCGGAGAAGAATGCTACATCAAAACGCAAATCAAAGAAGGAGAATTGCTAGTCCTTTCCTAACTCTACCCTATGACAATTCGCTTATGTGCTTTGAGTGTCGTAGACGTGGTCTTATTAGATACATTTTACTTCTTCGTTGCCATCATATCATTTGTGTATTTTGTCGTGAAAAGCATCGATGTAATTCTTCATTTTGTAATATGTTATAGAACGTTTCCTTAGATGTGTAAATTTCCGTTTTAGGCTTCTATCATCATTTTTATGGATTGTGAGGGTGAACCTGTACAGGAGCTCAGTGCTATTGCTATGAACAATTGGACATATCAGATTGTTAGTGTCTATCATCAACATGCCAACTGCGATCCCAATGTTGATCAATGGGCGAGAAAACACATTCATGGACTTAATCTGAAATATTTGCAAGACTATGGCTTTTCTTGTGAAAGTGCTCTTCTTATTGACTTTAAACGATGGTTAGCTGCTTTCAATGTTATACGCATCTTTTGTAATAATCCTGGTAAGGAGAGGAAAGTATTTCCCAATCTAATCATTGATGATATTTTGCTCCCACCTTGGGATAGTAGAGTGAATCAACATTATCATGAAGTCACGAAACGTTTTAAGGATTTGTGTGTTCCTATTTTGTCTGTTCGTTGTAGTAGCTACGTTCATAACCAATGCTTCTTTCCTCCTTACCTCAACACTGCCAAAGTCCTGTATGGTTATCATTGCTCGCTGTATGATAGTTATCAGCTGTATCTATTTTATCTCTTTCAAACCATTGATTTATAATGCATGCTTGTTACCGTTATTCAATAAATGTTACTATGAGAAGAGTTGTTGTTTTCATGCAATGGATGGGTTAGATAAAGGGCGATCATGTCTTTCTCAAACGACTGCGGAACATTACGTTTTCATAGGCAAAGTTTAAAAGGAGCTGTTCAAGATTATGTGATAAAATTTCATAAAGATGAGACCGACATCGAAGCAGTGGTCGATGATGCTAGCACTCTTTTTCTAGAATTAATGAATACATTCTCTGATAGCATTATCATGGCGCGATTAGTTGCGAAAATTAAGTTTAGTCATTTTGGAAAGCAAGAGGTGGAAAGTCGATCTTTCCATTTTGCTTCTTACTCAATGGAAGTGGTAGATCACCCCCAAGAATTTTTTAAAAGGCATATGATAAAAATTGCTGAACGTCTTAACGCATTTAACCATCATGGTAGCAGTCTAGTGATTGAAGCGATTTCAGATATTCACATTCAACTTTCCATAAAGAAAAATTGAAAATGCAGTGGTACTTGATTGTGGCACAACTGGTTTTCGAGCTATGTCTGCTCACTCTCGAAGTATATTCCTTCTGTACATGCGTCTATTATTTAGAAAAGGCTAGCAAATTCATATCTTCAAAAAGACTTGCTATAGACATCAGTAACGGTGAAACTATGTGTTGCGATGTATGTAAGCGAAAGGATGGAAATGAAAAGCGCATCTTCAAGAGATGTAAGCATGCTTTTTGTCAACGCTGTTTCATACGTAATTGCATTCAACTTTGCCAATGTAACCACTGTGATATTGCTCATTTCGAGTGTCACTTATGTCGCAATAGTTAGTACCTATGCAAATGTGGTAAAGATAGGTTTTAGCAAAGACTAACACGGAAAATGGCGAAACGTAAAATAGCGAAACGTAAAAGTCAAAAGTTTTCTTCAGCCATTCAAGCTCTCCGACGAATGAAAGCAAATCAGCGATACAATGCTATACGACATGCTAACGATAAATTCATTTGTGAAATTATTTCTCATGTGAGGAAGTTGAGGACGAAGAAATTAGCGCCAAAACAACGAAAGTTACTTAAGCGATATGCTACGAAATTGCGTTTCATCTCCAATCCTAAAGTCGCCCTTCAAAGAAAGAGGAAAACTCTAACACAAAAGGGTGGTTTCCTTTCAGCAATACTTCCAATGATAGCTCCTGCCGTGGGCAACCTATTGGGAAATATCTTTGGCTCTAAGCGTTAATTATGCAAATGTTGAGTCTCAAAGTAATAAAATGGATTTCAGACTTCAATGTGATAAAGTTCTGACTGTATCAGGTCCATCTCATGCAGGTAAAACTGTTTTCACGCTGAATTTATTGGATAAAAGAAGGGAGTTGTTTAAGGAACCTATCAATCGAGTGATTTGGTGTTATGGTATTTATCAACCGTCGCTGTTTCAGGAATTGCAAAGTCGCAACTTTATTCGACATGAAGGAATTATTCCAGTGGATAAACTTCAGTCTAATGATGTTGTTGTATTGGATGATTTATTAAAAGAAAGTAAGAATTCAAAAGATGTTACAGATATGTTCACTCGCGCAGCACACCATAAAAGGTGTTTTATCATCTATATTACACAAAATTTGTTTCCTGATGGAAAAGAAGCTCGTACACGAAACCTGAATACACACTATTATGCTATTTTCAAGAATCCGCGAGATAAAAGTCAATTTGAAATTTTAGCGCGACAAGTTGCACCCAGAGGATCAAAAGCCTTAATTGAAATTTTTCAAGCAGCTACTGAAAAACCATACGGTTACTTATTCATTGACTTTACGCAAGAGTGTCCGGAAGAATTTAGATTTCGAAGTGATATTTTGAAAACTCCCATGATTATCTACAAACTATGAGTTCTTATTCTCGCATGATTGTTATTCCTCAGGATGAATATGTACAATTGACTGCCATGCAGCAAGTAAAGCAACCTCTTGCAAATCAAATGTATAGGAAAGAAATAGATTATCAGCAAAATGTTCACATCAAAGATCCACATCGTGCTGTATTATTACAATCGGAAACTGTTGAGCAATTGAAAAACTTGAAGAATAAGATGCGTGACTCTGTATCGACTGCTACACCTTTAGCATCTCGCGCACATGCCATATCTCTTTTCAATAGTATTGAGCCCCATCTCAATGTAAATGATAGAGGAGAATCATTACAGATGAAAATAAAGTGATTGATGCTTCACGTTATGAAGACTTGATTCAGTATGCGACACGTAGAAAGCGCCGTCAGGGCTATGTTCCACCTGGTTGGTCATACTTTCTTAAACTATTGAAAAAGCATAATGTACCAAAATTTGCTTTAAATAATGAGACATTGAAAGAACTTGATTCAACAGTGCTACTACTCCAATGCCTCAGACGATGAAAATGCCAACAAATTGGTTTAAGACGTCACCTGCTACATCCCCTCCCACACTCACTAAGCAAACAAGAGGAAGAACTCGACGTAGATCTACATCACCACTAAAACTGGTAAAAGGAAAACGTAAAACAGCTCCTCCTAGGAAATACATGTTCTCAGACTATTAATATGAAGCAGATGTGTTGCTTGCCATGTAATGAGCCGCCAGAGGTGAATGTCGTTGTCACTTGCACTTGCTGCGCCAGCTCTCATAATGAAACCCCTAAGCAATGTGAACACGATCGCAAAACCGCTAAAGCTAAATGCTGCAGTTGTTGTAAATGTAGAAAGGGAAGAAAACTAAAAGATGAGAAGGAGGAAAAAGAGTCAGCCGTCATCGACTGAACGTTTGAAGTCAATCTATTATGATGTAAAACATCCGGCAGGATTTGCATCTATCAAGAAATTATCAAAAGCGAGTGGTCTTCCACAATCACAAGTGAAAACGATGGTTAAAGGGTCAGGCTACCTATACACTCCACAAACAAGCGAAAAAGAAGTACCGCACCCGCCATTATATTGTTCATGACATCGATGAACAGTGGCAAGCAGATTTGTGTGATGTTGCCTCCATTTCAAAACATAACTCGGGCAATAATTTTATTTTAACCGTCATTGATATTTTCTCGCGTTATGCGTGGGCTCAACCTTTAAAAACTAAAGAAGGGAAAGGAGTAGAAAAGCATTCCAAACAATTTTTCGAGAAGGTCGCATTCCAAAAAGAATTCAGAGTGATCAAGGAAAAGAGTTTGAAAATCAGCATGTGACAAGATTATTTGAGAGGCATGACATTGAGTTGTTTAGTGTAAAGAGCGCTTATAAAGCTGCACTCGTTGAACGTTTTAATCGCACATTAAAAAATCGCTTGTGGCGACATTTTACTGCCAACTTGACACAAAATTGGACAAAGGTTCTACAAGATACACTCCATGCCTACAATCACTCTATCCATCGTTCTATTGGACTCAGACCAGTAGATGTAAATGCTGACAATGTAGATAAAGTGCGCGAATCATTCCAACGTAAACGCACTCATGTGAAAAGTGATGTGAAAATTGGCGATAAAGTTCGTATCTCAAAAGTGAAAAGTGTTTTTGCTAAAGGGTACCTCCCGAATTGGACAGAGGAGGTATTTACAGTATCAAGGATTAATCAAAAAGACTCTCCGACCACCTACAAGTTGAAAGATTACGATAATGACGAAATTGAGGGTAGCTTTTACCGCGATGAGATTGAGGTAGTCACTGAAAGTGAAACATATTTGGTAGAGAAAATCATTCGATGTAAAAAACGACAAGGTGAAGAATGTGGTCTTGTTAATGACTGGTTATCCTCCTTCAAGTATGAACTCTTGGATGCGTCGTGCCGACATCTTTCATCGATAGATCACAGATGAATTTCATCAAATTGTAACTTACTAACAATGTTTAGGGTTTGAGCTATGAATCCAACTGCCTCCTTTATTCGACGACCTCCTATGTAAGTGCGAGACAAATTACATCGTGCTCGCATTTTATTCACGACCCACCTAAGTATAGTCGGGGAGGACAAAATTAATCGGTGCTCGCGCCAACGTGGAGTAGCATTATACTTCAACTGAAATCTGTTTGTAGCACCTCTCATATCATCCAATTGTCGGTAGATAAAAAAAACGAACTGCTTTAAGTAATGCCGTGCAGTTGGGCCTTGTGGTGATGTTGCAAGTGAGAGAGGTAGAGAAGAGTTTTAAGAGCAGTTTGTTGAATCGTGGGAAGGAACGCGGTTTAAAAACATTGAAGCAGACCATTGCTGGTGTTACTCAAGGAAAGAAATCACCTAAACGAATGAAAAAAGGAAGGAGGAAACATCGCGGAGCTGGTAAGGTGCGATCTTCAGTCAAAAGGCATTCACGCAAAACGTCGCAGAGGCTCTAATCATTCATCAGGCGCTAAACGACGACGCTGCATAACTTTCTAATCATGGAGTGTAAAACTTCTGGTTTTTGTTTGTTCGAACCACCAGCCCCACATACAGACAGATATTCTTAGTTCAAGTATTGTAGATTATCATCCTCGAACAGCTGAGAATGCTGGCCCCATTGAATTTGTTATTCCTGGTGGTAGTGATGACTACATAGATTTGAGTTATGCGAAGCTTGATTTGAGAGTTAGACTTCAGGCACGCAGATTGAACGCTATTGACGATGCCCCTAAAGTTGACTGACAATTTACCATTGACTCCATTCCTCGTGGATTGTTTTCTCTAACGATTGGAGAGCAGCAGGTGGACGGTGGTCAAAGCGATTATCCCTATAAATCATATTTCAATCATGTATCACAGTTTCATCCAGCAGCACAAAAAAGTCATATGGAAGCCATGGGATGGTACAGAGATGAAGCAGAAAAATTTGATGTTGAAACAAACAGTGGCTTTGTAAAGCGATCTGCTATGATTAAAGATAGTAGAGTATGTCAGCTATATGGTCCGCTGAATTTAGACTTCTTTAGACAGTCAAAGTTTTTACACTGTGTCAAATACCAAGCATGCGACTCAACTACACTGAATCAACGCCTGAAATTGTGAAATACCACATGCGACTCAAGCTGACATTTGAAAATGCCTGTAATTTGCGCTGAATGCATTTGCTAAAGTTGACAATTTTAGAATTCATGTGGAAGATATTGCACTTTACCATCGTACCTACTAGTACACATACCGACTCCAAGTGTCATTAGAGGGTCATCTGAAGGCCTTAAAACCGCCAAAATGCCTTTTACCCCGTTCAGCATAACAAAGCTTCTCACCTTACAATTCCCAAGATCAAAAAGAGTTTCATGAAGGAGAATGGCCTCATTCCATCGGAAAGCAGCACCGAAGCTCCTCATGGTAGGCAATGGTAGAAAATGAAGCATTTAATGGATAATATAAAGAAGAATCCTTTCAATTTTAAACACAATCAAATGGTTTGAGTCATCCTGGTCCACCCTACAAACCAATTTTGCTTCGGATCAATATAATGCCAGATTATGTTGATTTTATGGATGTCCTTTGGCTTTTACAATACGTATACACCAACTGGCCAGACTATGAAAGAGTTTAAGATTGGATATACTATTTAAATATTCGTATTGGATTTGACTTCAATAAGAACACTAGCTGAGACGATCATGAATTAATTTTAATGCAGTCTTTCGATTCATATATTGAAATTAAAAAGTAACTACGTATTCTTTCAGTATAATCGTTAATGAGTTTGGTGACTGCTGACGATATGAAGACTAAAGAGCAGCGTAAATGCAGACGAAGCGACGTTGAAAGCTTTCGATAATGTCTATCACTCGATAATACTTACACCTAAGCAGTAAATCACTATCCCATCTTTATTGTGCTAAACACTCATTCTCAGAATTTAGGCGGTGAGCATTGGAAAGCGATCTTTATTGGAGAAGACCGACGTGGTGAACTATTTGACTCTCTTGCTCACCGCCTAAATCTAGATGATGGTTTAGCACAATAAAAAGGATATGATTTACTGCAGGTGGTAAGGTCTCGAGTGAATAGACATTATCGAAAGCTTTCAACGTCGCTTCGTCTGCATTACGCTGCACTTTAGTCTTAATATCGTCAGCAGTCAACCAACTCATTAACGATATACTGAAGAATCACGTCACGATACTTTGTAATTTCAATATTTGAATCGAAGACTGCATAAATTAATACATTGATCGTCTCAGGTAGTGTTCTTTTGAACGTCAAATCCAAACGAATATTATGAGGCACGTTCGCTTGACGATATGGTGCACTAATATTGATTTCAGCAGTCAAATCAAATGCATAAATAGTATATCCACTCTTAAAATATTTCATAGTCGTCCGTATGTGTCATCCGTATTGTAAAAGCAAAGACACCATAAAATCAACATAACTGCGCATAAATTGATCCGAAGCAAATCTGTTTGTAGGTGGACAGATGAACTCACACCATTTTACACGAACAGCAATTTCACTAACTGATTGTGTTTAAAATAGAAAGGATTTCTTCTTATATTACAAAGAACCATTAAATGCATCATTTCAACAATGCCACCATGAGAGCTCGTCATCCGATGAAAGAGGCCACCTTACATGAACTCTTGATCTTTCGAATTGTAAGGTGAGAAACTTTGATGCTGAACGGGGTAAATGCCATTTTGGCGGTTAAGGCCCTTCAGCATGCCTCGAATGACACTTTGGATCGTACTACTCGACGAGAATGTAAAGTGCAATTCTTTCCACATGAATCTCAATTGTCACTCTTTAGCAAATGCATTCACAGCGCAAATTCAGCTTATCAATGTCACTTGAGTCTCATGCCTGGTATTACACATTAAAACTTTTGACCTGTCTAAAGAAGTCTAAATTCAGCGGACCATATAGCTGACATAGCTCTAAATCTTTAATCATAGCAATCGCTTACAAACCATCTGTTGTTCAACATCACAACTACTTCACTCGCTCATCTCTAGTACCATCCACGGCTTAACAATCTCATTAAACAAAAAAAAAGACTTATTCTTGTGCGCGGATCTGCGATGAACATAACTGCGTCTGATACATGAATTGAAATTAATATTTATAGGGATAATCGCTTACCACCTTCCACCTCTGCTCTCCAATCGTTAGAGAAACACACGTAGTAGGTAGTCAATGCGGTAAATTGTTCACAGTCCAACTTTATGTGCATCGCGTCAAATAGCAGTTTCCATCGCTGCTGAATTTTAAACCTCAAATCAAGCATACACGCCATACTCAAATCTATTAGTCACATCACTACCACAGGATAACAAATTCAATGGGCGCCACATTCTCCCGCTGTTCGAGTGATAATCTACAATACTTGAACTAAGAATATCTGCTTCTGTATGGCTTGCGTTGATCGAACAAACAAAAACAGAAGTTTTACACTCCATGATTATAAGTTAAAGCAGCGTCGTCGTTAGCGCCTATGAATGATTAGAGCCTCTGCGACGTTTGCGTGAATGCCTTTTGACTGAAGATCGCACCTTACCAGCTCCGCGATTTTCCTCCTTCCTTTTTTCTATTCGTTGAGGTGATTTCTTTCGCTGAGTAACACCAGCAATGGTAGCTCAATGTTTTTAAACCGCGTTCCTTCCCACGATTCAACAAACTGCTCTTAAATCTTCTACCTCTGGAAAGATCACTAGCAACATCACCAGCAAAGCCAACGGCATTACTTAAAACATTTCGTTTTAAAGATCTACGACATTTGGATATGAAGAGGTGCTACAACAAGATTTCAGTCACCAAGTATGCTACCTCCACGTTGGGCGGCGAGCACCGATGTTAATATTTGTCCTCCGCACTTACATAGGAGGGTCGTGAATAAAATGAGGCAGTTGGATTCATAGCTCAAACCCGAACCATTGTTAGTTACAACTTTGCATGAATCACTGTCGATCCCTTAGATGAAAGATGTCGGCACGACGCATCCAAGAGTTCATACTTGTAGGATACCAGTCCATTTAACAAGACTACCATTCTTCACCTTTGTCGTTTTTTAACATCGAATGATTTTCTCTACCAATATTTTCACTTTCATGACTACCGCAATCTCATCGCGGTAAAAGCTACACCTCAATTTCTTCATTATCGAATCTTTCAACTTTGTAGTGTCGGAGAGTCTTTTTGATTAATCCTTTATACTGTAAATACCTCCTCTGTCCAATTCGTGGAGGTACCCTTTACAAAAACACTTTCACCTTTGAGATACGAACCTTTATCGCCAATTTTTCACATCACTTTTCACATGAGTGCGTTTACGTTGGAATGATTCGCGCACTTTATCTACATTGTCAGCATTTACATCTACTGGTCTGAGTCCAATAGAACGATGGATAGAGTGATAGTAGGCATGGAGTGTATCTTGTAGAACCTTTGTCCAATTTTGTGTCAAGTTGGCAGTAAAATGTCGCCACAAGCGATGATTTTAATGAGCGATTAAAACGTTCAACGAGTGCAGCTTTATAAGCGCTCTACCTAAACAACTCAATCAGTCATGCCTCTCACATAATCATGTCACATGCGTGATTTTCAAACTCTTTCCTTTTATCAAGCTGAATTCCTTTTTGGCGAATGCGACCTTCTCGAAAAATGTTTTGAATGCTTTTCTACACCTTTCCCTTCTTTAGTTTTAAAGGTTCTGATCCCACGCAATACCGCGAGAAATAACAATCTTGACGGATTAAACATCAAAATTATTGCCCGAGGTTAACGATTTTTGAATGAGAGCAACAATCACCACAATCTGCTTGCCACTCTTCATCGATGTCATGAACAATATAATGGCGGGTGCGGTACTTCTTTTTCGCTTGTTTGTGGAGTGTATAGGTAGCCTGACCCTTTAACCATCGTTTCACTTGTGATTGTGGAAGACCACTCGCTTTTGATAATTTCTTGATAAGATGCAAATCCTGCGGATGTTTTACATCATAATAACTTGACTTCAAACGTTCAGCCGATGACGCAGACCTCTTTTTCCTCCTCTCATCTTTTGTTTTTCTCACCTTTCTACATTCACAACAACTGCATCATTTAGTTTCATAGCGGCTTTTGCGCGACCGTGTTAACTTTTGCTTAGGGGTTTCTTATACAGACTGCGCAGCAAGTGCAAGTGACAACACATTCACCTCCCTGGCGGCTCACTTACAAGCAAAGCAACACATCGCGTTCAATATAAATAGCACGAGAACATGTATTTCCTCAGCGAGGAGCTTTTTTACACGTCATTTCTCTTACCAGTTTAGTGGTATGTAGATCTACGTCGTCGTTCTGACACCTTTGCACGACTTAGTGATGGGGAGGATGTAGCAGTGACCCTCTTAAACCATTTTGTTGGCCATTTTCATCGTCTGAGGCATTGGAGTAAGATAGCCACTGTTGAATCAAGTTACTTTTCAATGTCTCATTATTTAAAGCAAATTTTGTAACATTTAGCTTTTTCAATAGTTTTTAAGAAAGTATGACAACCATTGGACATAGCCCTGACCGCGCTTCTACGTGTCCATACTGAATCCAAGTCTTCATAACGTGAAGCTCAATCACTTTATTTTCAGCTGTAATGACTCTCTCTTTCATTTACATTGAGATGGGGCCAATACTATTCTGAAAAGAGATATCATTGCGCAGATGCTAAAGGTGTAGCATCGCAATACAGAGTCACGCATCTTATTCATAGTTTTTTCAATTGCTCCAACAGTTTCCGATTTAATAATATCAGCACGATGTGGTTCTTTGATGTGAACATATTGCTGATATCTAACATTTCTGTCCTATACATTTGATTTGCAAGAGGTTTCTTACTTGCTGCAAGGCAAGTCACAACATTGTCATATTCATCGTATATACATACTCCTCTCCACACTATCTGTGTTTACCAAAGTTTTAGACTAATCAATGGAGTTTTCAACATATCACTTCGAAATCTAACAATTTCTCCCGACACTACTGCGTAAAGTCCAATGGAATACAGTAACACGTATGAGGATTTTTCAGCTAGCTGCGCTTGAAAAATTTCAATTAAGGCTTTTGATCCTCTGGGTGCAACTTGTCGCGCTAAAATTTCAAATTGACTTTTATCTCGCGGATTCTTTAAATAGCATAATAGTGTGTATTCAGGTTTCGTGTACGAGCTTCTTTTCCATCAGCAACAAAATTTGGTGTAATATAATGATAAAACACCTTTATGGTGTCTGCGCGATGAACAATCGTAACAGCTTTTGAAATCTTACTTTCTTTAATATAAATCATCCAATACAACAACAGCATTAACTGAATTTATCCACTGAATAATTCCTTCATGTCCGAATAACAGTTGCGAACTTCAACTTCCTAAACAGCGAGCGGGTGATAAATACCATAACAACCAATTCATCGATTGATAGGTCCTAAACAACTCCCTTACTCATTATCCCAAAAAAAATCCTAATCGTGAAAACACACGTTTAACCTGCATGAAGATGACCTGATACAGTCAGAACTTATCACATTGAAGTCTGAAACTCCATTTCTATACGTGAAACTCACATTTGCATAAATCAAACGCTTAGAGCCAACGAATATTTCCCATAGGCGTTGCCCAGCGCAGAGCTATCTTGAAAGATTAGCTGAAAGGAAACAACCCTTTGTGCGTAGCGAGTTTCCTCTTTCTTGAAGGCGACTTTCTAGATTGGAGATGACAACGCAATTCGTAAGTCAATTATCGCTTAAGTAAACTTTCAGTTGCGTTTTGCGCTAATTTCTTACGTCCTACAACTTCCTCACATCAGAGAAATAATTTCGCGGAGATGAATTTTAATCGATTCAGCATGTCCGTACTCAGCATTGCGTATCGCGCTGATTCTGCTTTCCAATCCATCTGAGACAGCTATGAATGAGGCTTGACAAGAAAACTTTTGACTTTACGTTTCGCTATTGTAATTTCGCCATTTTCCGTGGTTAGTCTTTGCTATAACCTAATCTTTACCACATTTGCCATAGTATCCAACTATTGCACATAAGTGACATCTCGAAATGAGCAATATCACCGTGTCTACCATTGCAAAGTGAAGTGAGAGACAATCTACGTAAGAAACAGCGTTGACAAAAATCAGGCTACTTCTCTTGAAGATGCGACTTTTTCATTCATCCTTCGCTACATACACGCAACACATATTTTCGACCGTTACTGAAGACTATAGCAAGCTTTCTCCTTTCTTTGAAGATATTAATTTGACTAGCCTTTCTAATCAATATGACGCTGTACAAGAAGCAGAATATCACTTCGAGAGTGAGCAGACATAGCTCGAAAACCAGTTGTGCACAATCAAGTACCACTGCATTTTCATTATTCTTTATGAAAGTTGAATGTGAATATCTAAATCCGCTTCAATCACTAGACTGCTACCATGATGGTTAAAAGCGTTAAGACGTTTCAGCAATTTTTATCATATCCTTTTAAAAATTCTTGGGGGTGGATCTACCACATTCATTGAGTAAGAAGCAGAAATGGAAAATCGGACCTTCCACCTCAGCTTTCCAAAATGACTAAACTTAATTTCGCAACTAATCGCGCCATGATAATCTATCATAGAATGTATTCATTAATTCTAGGAAAAAAGTGCTTGCATCATCGACCACTGCATAAATTTCGGTCTCATCTTTATGAAAATTTATCACATAATCTTGAACAGCATCCCTTTAAAAACTTTGCCTATGAAAACAAATGTTCCGCGACATCGTTATGAGAAAGACATGATCAGCCCTTTATCTAACCCTTCCCTTGCATGAAAACACACAACTCTTCTCATAGAAACATTATTGAATAACGTTACAAGCCATGCATGAGCGATAAATCATGGTTGAAAAGATAAACGATAGCGTCATACAGCTGTCAGTACTAATCATACAGCGAGCAATGTACAAAACCTTACAGCGGACTTTGGCAGTGTTGACACTAAGGAGGCGCGTAAAAGACACATCGGTGTCACTCTGAACGTACGTCTAACACACACAACACAAAACTCTTCAGCAACACACAATCCCTAAAAACGTCGTGACTTTCATGATAAGTCGTTGATTCACTCTACTATCCCAGGTGGGAGCAAATATCATCAATTATTAGATTGGGAAATACTTTCCTCTCCTTTACCAGGATTATTAACACAAACGATCCTATAACATTGAAACAGCTAACCATCGTTTAAAGTCAATATAGACAGAGCACTCTCACAGAAAAGCCATAGTCTTGCAATATTATCAGATTATTGTCCATGAATGATTTTTCTCGCCATTGATCACACATTGGACGCAGCGTATGGCAATGTTGCATGAGAACACTAACAACTGATATGTCCATTTTCATGCAATAGCACTGACCTCCCTGTACAGGTCACCCTCACAATCCATAAAAATTGATGATAAAGCTAAACGTAAATTTACACATCAAGGAAACGTTCTATAACATATTACAAAATCAAGAATTACATCATGCTTTTCACGACAAAATACACAAATATCTAGGGCAACGGAAGAAGAAAAATGTATCTAATACGACCACCAGTCCTACACACTCCAAAGCACATAAGCGAATTGTCATGAGGTAGCAGTAGGAAGGCACTAGCAATCTCCTTCTTTGATTTGCGTTTGATGTAGCATTCTTCTCCGACTGCGCTGTCGTACCACTGCTGTTAAGGATTTGATCATATGTTCGTCACGTGCGGGTGTTTCGGAATATAAAGGATGAATTCCAATGACATGGAGAGAGAGGCTATTTATTATCCTTGTAGTCGACCTAATATAGCCCATTCACTTTAGAAAAGATACCCCAAGTACCTTCTCCGACTCATCAAATCTGATTGGTATGAATGATCTCCATGCCCCCTTCTATAGTAAGTACACCATGTGACACCGTAGCAAATGTGAATTACCATCCCAAATCTTTCTATAGGGAGTATCCTGTCATCTCTCCGCCTTCCACTCTTGAGTGGCGAATGTACGGACTCACGGGGATCAGTATGTAGTCCCATACTGATTGTGCATTATCTTGACATCCGTGGAAGAGCATTCCTCGTTTGGAGTACTATGCTATGATCGCCATATCGAAGACTTGTTAAATTTAAGCTGTAGCAGTGTAGGATTATGTACCTTGGTGATTCTTCCACGCTGGGCCTCAGTATGTAATATCTGACGTAGCGAACCTTGTAAAGTTTGACGCCATATCTGTCCTACAATGCAGCAGATGGAGTAGATGCCTGAAAATGAAAAAAGATGTGGGAGGAGAGGGATGGAATAGCACTTACCATTTTAGTTGGATAATAATATGGGGGTGGGGGGGTGTTGACTAGGGAGAAGAGAAAATGTGCGTCCGTCACTCGTCGTGATTCCAACGATGGAATGATTCTCACTGTGGAAGGCTCGCTTTTATAAGGAAATGCTGATGCTCATTGGATGATGATCCTCATTGACAATAACATCAAAGGCTGATTCCAAATCTGGCCTCCGTTACCATCCGATCTCGTTTGAAGCTACACCCAAAACGTCCCAAATTCTACAACTCTGTCCGTTTTTCGCCATGACCAAAATCTTAATGGCGTCGCACAACTAAACGTAAGACAGATAGGAACAAGCCGATTCTTTCACTGAATTTGTCTCACTCTTAGCTTTCAAACGAGCTATCGCACGACAAAATCCGTCCACTGGAAGCCAAAAAAAGATTAGCTGCTCGGGGGGGGGAGTCAGTCGAAAATTGATAAAAATGTTTTGTGACGGTCCCAGTCGAATCCACACTTGAAACTTTTCACAAACCCATACAAAGCCACTCTGACACTTAGGATTTTTTCAGGTCCAGGGGGGGGGGGAGCGAGCTCCGACTTTTTCTAAAATTGACTTGTACCGCTCAAACTTTGAACGCAAGACAGATAGGAACAAGCCGATTCTCTTCACTGATTGTGTCTCACTCTTAGCATTCAAACGCAGCTTTCGCACGCACAAAATCTCCGTCCACTGAAGCCAAAATCGAAGCCAAGCTGTCCAGGGGTGCGACTCAGCCGAAAATTTTTTCTCTCCGATTGACTTGAAACTCACCATACCGATGCAGAATTTCACGCTGAATCCGAATCTGGCCTCCGTTTTCTCATCCGATGCTTCGTTTTGGCGCTACACACCAAAACGTCCCAAATTCTAACTCTGTCGTTTCTCGAAAAATGTTGAAAATTTTTTCTCTCCGATTGACTTGAAACTCACCATACAGATAGAGAATTTCACGCTGAATACGAATCCGACCCTCCGATATCTCATCGACCCACTCCCTTCCACTCGAAACAACCCATTTTACAACCCAACATTCAGCAGATTGCACGAAAAACATCACACACTATAGCCTCAAGACTAATCCTGGCGGTCGCCCACGTCAACCTAGACGTTCGCCCACGTCAACCAGGCGGTCGGACCAACTCACCCGAGTCTCACACTCTGTCGTTGCAGAGGGGGGGGAGTCAGCGAAAATGTTGTGAACCTGAACCCACCTGGCCGGCACACCACGACAGACCACAACCTCTGTCGTTCCAGAGGGGGGACTCAGACACGAACACCACGGCGGCCGACCACGACACTCTGCCGTGCCAGAGGGGGGGGGACGTCAGCGATGGCGGCCATCCTTGCGCGGTCCAGAATGATTTTTGCTACTAATGGAGTTTTCTTACTATACTATCACGCTCTAGTAACTTACTCTTTCATGTGCGCCTTTCCTGTCTAAAGGCGGTTACCTGTCATCTACTGAACAAACTGAATCGATTTCAAAAAAAAATCGTGCTCATCGCTTCATATGTGATCAAGATTCTATGTGTGATTCTAAAATATTCCCATCACTTTCGCTGATGTTTGAGAGGGAGAAAGCGGCTGAATATGCTGATTAAATCTTGTGAATATGACATGCACCCGTTAAGAACTTTTGTTCCTGATATATTACCTTACACAAGATGCTTTAGGATTCCAACCGCATCCACAGTTTCGACAGTCTGCTCATTTGTAGAAATCATTCATTTCGCTTCCTCACAGATATCTCATGATTAGCTGTTGACCTGAAATTTAAAATTCAGAAAACTTGGTCTCCGATTCTTAAGCTGTGCATTTGTGCCATTGTACAATATACAAATTTACAAGCCTTCTATTTGATAGGCTACATACAATCTATCGGACACACAACACTATGCGCTATTCTCTACGTGCGTCTCATATACTGAATCCGCGCCCAGATGTAGACCTACATCGACTACCAAGGATAGAAATGCATTTATTCATTTCCCCCCCCCGTCCGGTTGAAGAGCATTTATCAACTCTTCCGATCACTAGCTAACGTTAAACCATTTAGAAGTTAATAAGAGTACAAATAGATTGATCATGTGAAGATCTTGTAGGAATAGGCCTGCAGCTAAAATATAAATGAATATAAAAATGAAAATGTAGAAGATTTCCTCCGAAGTCAACCATTCCAATGTTTCCGCGAAATGAGTTTACAAGTACAAAGCTAGCATCCGATGAAATGATACAGAAGAAAGATGACTTGCAGATACCCAAGGCATTCGAGTGATTAAGAAAATTCATAACATAGACTACTGATATTTGTCGTTACTACTAGTCATTTTAATAAAGAGTAGAGACTATTTACATAACATTTGTATTTCCAATGCTCTAATCGAATACAATAGCATTCTGATTACTCGAGATCGTCACTCATACTTAACTCGTCACCGAAAAATTCCCTTCCAAAGGTGCTATGTAACATATTGACTTCAAATCGGATAACTCGTAACAGAAAATTGCCGAAAATGAAGATTTCTTCCGATAAGTCGTCAACGTTCAATAATTTTTAAAACAGTGCAATTTTTAATATTTTATGCCGGCTTACACCTTATAGAGCCTAAACAGTACTGGTTTGAGCTAAGATGCCT
The DNA here is from genome assembly GCA_907163375.1 of Prostheceraeus crozeri. Taxonomy (NCBI): domain Eukaryota; kingdom Metazoa; phylum Platyhelminthes; order Polycladida; family Euryleptidae; genus Prostheceraeus; species Prostheceraeus crozeri. The sequence continues at coordinate 63,878 of CAJQUW010007491.1, forward strand.
ACTCAATGGGATTATGCAAGTATAGAGGTGATGTTTGTTAAATTAGCAATTCGATGGGTTGTTACTTTCATGCTCAACCTCAAGAGTGTTTTTTCTTAAGCGTGATCATCACAAGGAACCTGCCACTGGTAGAGCAAAATAACTTAATCAAAGACGATGATTTCAATTAACTTTAAAAGATGTAAATGGGTCCACATCACTATTCAGATTCAAGAAATGAAGCATTAATTTAGTGAATCATGAAATCTTGCCGATGAAAAACTGGGTTAAAAACTTTAAATTTTAGCTAAGAAAGCACGAAACCCCCGGTGTCCACTCCGTTACGCGTACAGTCCATCGATTGTCAGTTCTCCTTGAGAGGTGACTGGCCCAATTCCACTTTAAATTTCTCGCTGTTTGTATTACATTTTCACGCCTGTCCATCTTCTTATCTCCTCGTTTCTGATCTTGTCTCTTCTTGTTACTCCCAACATTCTCCTCTCCATTCCTCTCTGTGTAACTCTTAGTCTTTCCAGTTGGTTTGATGTCAATGACCATGTTTGTGCTCCGTATAACATTACAGGAAGAACACACATATTAAATAATCGTCCGTCGGTGTACCAATTTGATCTGTCTGGAGGTCAGATAGTTGCGAAGTTTCCAAAATGCTTTCCACGCGTTCTGTATACACTTATTAATTTCTTTGTTCTGTCGGTCTTCGAAAGCGACGATTTGTCCGAGGTATGCGTATAATCGGCTGCATATTCAATATCTTCCTGTTCAATTCTGATTGGAGTTTGGGCTACATTCGTCATTATTTTTGTTTTATTGATGTTGATCTTGAGTCCAACTTTTTTGCTCTCAGTGTTTAGTTGTTGAACCATCTCTTGCAACTCAGTCGGGCTTGAGCTAAGTAACACTAAGTCATCGGCGAATCTCAACGCACCAAGATTCTCACCATCACTTCGTACACCAACCTTGTCTGGGAAATTACATCGACAAAAGACTTCTTCAAAGACTGCCGAGAACAGTTTTGATGTTAATGGGTCACCTTGCTTTACTCCTTTACGAACATGGAATGTCTCCCCTGAGTTTTCTAACATTACTCATGCTGTTGCTCTTTGGTAAAAAAGTTTGAGAATATTGTGTTTCTTCCCTTGGATGCCTTGCTCTTTTAATATACGAAATAATTCTTGGTGGTTAACGGAGTCAAACGCTTTTTCGTAGTCGATAAATAAAAGCTAGAGTGGCAGGCTGTATTCTTGGCTTTTCTCAATTACTTGGTTAATCACATGTATGTGATCGATCGTTGAGAATCCTTTCCGAAAGCCTGCTTGGTCTCGTGATTGGCGGTGATCAAGTGTTTTTTCCAATCGTCTTTGAATAATTCTCATAGATATTTTGCACGAATGGCTAATTAGGCTAATTGGGCGATAGTTTCGCATGCCACTTTCAGTCCCATTCTTGTGTAGGAGCATGATGTTGCAGTCGTTCCACGATGTAGGTACTTCACAGCTTTCACTCATCCATATCCCAGCCCAAATCAGCAATCTTCCACCTCCGTGATTCACAGGCAATGGCAAATGATCAGGAATTGCGTCAACTGAAATATCCAAACTCTTAAACGGCCATCGCGACCTCTGAGACAGACAAAAGTTTCATCACTCCAAATAACTCGATTCCTTTGAGAATGTCAGTGGCAATGTTGCATCGCCCATTTCAGTCTCAAGCTCAAGTGGTTGGCGATCAATTCGATCTCTGGTGGTCTCTTACGGCAGTTGAAGAGCTCACTTTTCAGAAGACGGCTCAGTGTTATGGCAGAGACCGTCGCCTGTTGAAGTGAACTCCTCAACTCGACTGAGGACAGAGAAGGATCGTCTCTTAGCAAGCGAATAATAATTCTATCTGTTTGAAAACCTGTGTTTCTTTTCCGACCGGATCCAAATTTTCTGGAAAGGGAGAAAAAAATCAGTAATCCACCTGTTGACAATGGCTTTTGGGACGCCTACTTTTCGGCTAACTAGCCGCTCGGACTGTCCTTCTGACAAAAGAGCAGAAACCTTGCCCTTCAAAAGCACTTTCACAAGCTTCGAAATGACATCGGGTAATAAGCTATGTAAGCATATGGCAAATTCACCGCTTCCTCAATATAATGGCCTCATTTTTGTCCAATGCACTAATCTACCTATAAATAATAGCAATTTCAAATTTGGACACTAAATATTACGATGTAATTCCAGAAAAGAAATTTGATTTCTTATAAAATGCTTACTGTAAGAATTTGATTGTCGTAACAAATTTATTGTTCATGCTTAATACCAAACTAGGCGAGTGATATTGAAGTTGAATTTGACAAAAGAGAAATCACAAGTGTACACGTAGGCCTGGAAGGTACACACACAGCCTAACTCTTTAGTTTTTTCAATTTCCTGAATCTACAATGAGTATTTGATACAAGATCTTTTGAATTTGTGATTCAGTGTAACAGTGTAAAATGTACCAGATCTAATAAATAAGTTATATGATGATGTTTTGTGCGAGGTGAATAATACCACCCATAGAGTAAGTATATGCTTACAGCAGGTAGAGTGTCGACTCAAAAAATATCTGCATACAGTGAAAATTTTTATATGAAAGTGAATTCAGTTTTTTGCGGAGATCACGTTCCTGCAGTCCAAAACAATGTTTGAGCAGATTTTAAAAAAGTTTTTTCATTAAAGTATTCCTGTGCTTATGTATTGCCAACATGAAGCCACTTTATAAGTAATATGAAACAAGTTGGATATCAAAAGGAATGAATATTTGCAAACCAGTATCTTAATTAAGCGGGAATTCAGCTGATGATCAAGGAAATTTCATGAACTGCGTTATGATGCAAGCCCCTGTACGTGTTCAAGGTAAGGTTGAGATCTTATTGTACTTCTTGGCTGAGATGTCATGTTTTTAATTCAATTTTCAGCGTATGATTCCATGATTCACAAGGCGTCATTTCTTGAATCTGAATAGTAGTGCGGACCCATTTAGATCTTTTAAAGTTAATTATGGTAATTTTCTTTGATTGTGATGCTTTGCTCTTTCAGTGGTTGGTATAGTTTGTGATATGATCACGCTTAAGAAAATAATCTTATTAAGATAAGGAAGAGCTTTAAAGTAAATGGTAGCCCATCGAATTGCTACTTTAACAAACCATATTACATCTCCAGGATTATCATAACAAGGAGGATTTGAAAATTACTTTTCTTTCTTCTGTATTGCTATCATGATCAGTCAAATTCGTATACATTACTCCAGAAAGCCAGAAAGCCAGAAACTTGCATATCTCACATGTTGCACTGGGTCTCAACTCAAGTTCATTTGATGAAATAGAAACTGCATACAAATTAGGGATTCAATGAATGCTGAGTTGTTACTCTACCTAATATACTTACCATATGATGCGAGCGGAAAATAAGGCCTCCTTGCAACTTCAAGAAGTAATGCTTTCCATTAAGACAGGATTGCTATTATAACCAGATCCACAAACGTTACATTCGATAGTATCTTATATTTTCTGAAGAAGCAAAGTTGAACATTTTTCTTGTTTGTATGCGAAATGTTACCGTGCTATGTCCATAGTTGTGAGAGATTGAAAAACAATTGTAAAGCTGGTTTTGGCAGGCTTATGTCAGTTTCGTCTTCTGCCAAATTATCTTCTGCATGTTGGCCTGTCATAATTTTAGAAACACAGCTAAAACTTGTGCAACCTCATCGCGTACATATATCAATTATGTGAAGGCGTATGGAAATGTATCGACTCTACAGAACATGTCGAATAAATAAATAATGCTGCATGCTGTATATAAGGAAAATTTTTAAATATGAAAACATTCATCCTCTTGCGCATTTTTTCTCTTTCAGTTTTTTACAACTCCAAAAATATCCTGCATTTTAGTTGGTTCAACCGAAATCACTTTCTCGGAAAAATTCAAATGGAACAGGCTATAACATCTAATGTTTTGATGACTGCATCCCGTAGAATCAGATGTTCATTTCACATAATGAGGTGTCTACAGTATGTTGTCAAATCTGAGGATCTTATACGAGTTTATCACGAGTAGTAAGCAAAACTCCACTTCTGGACCGCGCAAGATGGCCGCCATCGCTGACGTCCCCCCCCCTCTGGCACGGCAGAGTGTCGTGGTCGGCCGCCGTGGTGCTTCGTGTCTGAGTCCCCCCCCTCTGGAACGACAGAGGTTGTGGTCTGTCGTGGTGTGCCGGCCAGGTGGGTCCACGTTCACAACATGTTCGCTGACTCCCCCCCCCCTCTGCAACGACAGAGTGTGAGACTCGGGTGAGTTGGTCCGACCGCCTGGTTGACGTGGGCGACCGTCTAGGTTGACGTGGGCGACCGCCAGGATTAGTCTTGAGGCTATAGTGTGTGATGTTTTTGGTGCAATCTGCTGAATGTTGGGTTGTAAAATGGGTTGTTTCGAGTGGAAGGAGTGGTCGGATGAGAAAACGGAGGTCGGATTCGTATTCAGCGTGAAATTCTGCATCGGTAGGGTGAGTTTCAAGTCAATCGGTGAGAAAAAGTTTTCGGCTGACGTCCCCCCCCCTGGACAGCTTGCTTCGATTTTGGCTTCCAGTGGACGGATTTTGTCGTGCGATAGCTCGTTTGAAAGCTAAGAGTGAGACAAATTCAGTGAAAGAATCGGCTTGTTCCTATCTGTCTTCGTTCAAAAGTTAGAGCGGTTACAAGATTTTAGGTCGGAGCTCGCTCACCTGAAAAAATCCTAAGTGTCAGAGTGACTTTGTATGGGTAAAATTTTGAAAATTTTCCAAAGTGTGGAACTTCGACCTGGGACCGTCACCAAAACATTTTTCATCAAATTTCACTGACCCCCCCCCCCGACAGCAATCTTCTAACTTTGGTTCTAGTGGACGGATTTTGTCGTGCGATAGCTCGTTTGAAAGCTAAGAGTGAGACAAATTCAGTGAAAGAATCGGCTTGTTCCTATCTGTCTTCGTTTAGATGTGAGACGCCATTTAAGATTTTGGGACATTGGCGAAAAACGACAGAGTTAGAATTTGGGACGTTTTGGGCTGTAGCTTCAAAACGAAGCATCGGATTGGTAAACGGAGGCCAGATTTGGAATCAGCTTGATGTTATTGTCCAATGAGGATCATCATCCAATGAGAATCAAGCATTTCTTTATAAATAGCGAGCCTTCCACAGTGAGAATCATTCCATCGTTGAATCACACGAGTGACGGACGCACATTTTCTCTCTCCCTAGTTCCCTATTCTATTATCCAACTAAAAGGGTAAGTCGCTACTTTCCTCCCTCCCTTGAACGTAAACTTAATACAATCTTTTTTCATTTTCAGGCATCTACTCCATCTGCTGCACTAGTAGGACAAAATGGCGGTCAAACGTTACAAGGTTCGCTACGGTCAGATCATCTACAACTGAGGCCAGTGGAAGAAACAACCAAGTACATAATCCTACACCGCTACAGCGTAAATTTAAACAAGTCTTGCGTTATGGCGATCATAGCGTAGTACTCCAAACTGGAATGCTCCCTTCCACGGATGACAAGATAATGCACAATCAGTATGGGGACTACATACTGATCCCGTGAGTCCGTACATTCGCCACCAACTTGATATTATTGAGGAGTACGTGACATTAAATATGGACATTCCTACTCCTCTTGCTCAAGAGTGGAAGGCGAGAGATGACAAGGATACTCCCTATAGAAAGATTTGGGATGGTAATCACATTTGCCTACCGGTGTCACATTGGTGTACTTACTATAAGAAGGATGGAGATCATGATGAGCTCGGAGAAGGTACTTGGGATATCCTTTTCAAAGTGAATGGGCTATATTATGGTCGACACAAGGATAATAAAATAGCCTCTCTCTCCATGCATATGGAATCCATCCTTTATATTCCGAAACCACCCAACGTGGACGACATAATTGATCAAATCCTTAACAGCAGTGGTACGAAGCGCAAGTCGGAGAAGAATGCTACATCAAAACGCAAATCAAAGAAGGAGAATTGCTAGTCCTTTCCTAACTCTACCCTATGACAATTCGCTTATGTGCTTTGAGTGTCGTAGACGTGGTCTTATTAGATACATTTTACTTCTTCGTTGCCATCATATCATTTGTGTATTTTGTCGTGAAAAGCATCGATGTAATTCTTCATTTTGTAATATGTTATAGAACGTTTCCTTAGATGTGTAAATTTCCGTTTTAGGCTTCTATCATCATTTTTATGGATTGTGAGGGTGAACCTGTACAGGAGCTCAGTGCTATTGCTATGAACAATTGGACATATCAGATTGTTAGTGTCTATCATCAACATGCCAACTGCGATCCCAATGTTGATCAATGGGCGAGAAAACACATTCATGGACTTAATCTGAAATATTTGCAAGACTATGGCTTTTCTTGTGAAAGTGCTCTTCTTATTGACTTTAAACGATGGTTAGCTGCTTTCAATGTTATACGCATCTTTTGTAATAATCCTGGTAAGGAGAGGAAAGTATTTCCCAATCTAATCATTGATGATATTTTGCTCCAGCCTTGGGATAGTAGAGTGAATCAACATTATCATGAAGTCACGAAACGTTTTAAGGATTTGTGTGTTCCTATTTTGTCTGTTCGTTGTAGTAGCTACGTTCATAACCAATGCTTCTTTCCTCCTTACCTCAACACTGCCAAAGTCCTGTATGGTTATCATTGCTCGCTGTATGATAGTTATCAGCTGTATCTATTTTATCTCTTTCAAACCATTGATTTATAATGCATGCTTGTTACCGTTATTCAATAAATGTTACTATGAGAAGAGTTGTTGTTTTCATGCAATGGATGGGTTAGATAAAGGGCGATCATGTCTTTCTCAACCGATTGACTTGAAACTCACCCTACCGATGCAGAATTTCACGCTGAATACGAATCCGACCTCCGTTTTCTCATCCGACCACTCCTTCCACTCGAAACAACCCATTTTACAACCCAACATTCAGCAGATTGCACCAAAAACATCACACACTATAGCCTCAAGACTAATCCTGGCGGTCGCCCACGTCAACCTAGACGGTCGCCCACGTCAACCAGGCGGTCGGACCAACTCACCCGAGTCTCACACTCTGTCGTTGCAGAGGGGGGGGGAGTCAGCGAACATGTTGTGAACGTGGACCCACCTGGCCGGCACACCACGACAGACCACAACCTCTGTCGTTCCAGAGGGGGGGGGGACTCAGACACGAAGCACCACGGCGGCCGACCACGACACTCTGCCGTGCCAGAGGGGGGGGGACGTCAGCGATGGCGGCCATCTTGCGCGGTCCAGAAGTGGAGTTTTGCTTACTACTATCACGCTCTAGTAACTTACTCTTTCATGTGCGCCTTTCCTGTCTAAAGGCGGTTACCTGTCATCTTACTGAACAAACTGAATCGATTTCAAAATCGTGCTCATCGCTTCATATGTGATCAAGATTCTATGTGTGATTCTAAAAGATTCCCATCACTTTCGCTGATGTTTGAGAAAGCGGCTGAATATGCTGATTAAATCTTGTGAATATGACATGCACCCGTTAAGAACTTTTGTTCCTGATATATTACCTAACACAAGATGCTTTAGGATTCCAACCGCATCCACAGTTCGACAGTCTGCTCATTTGTAGAATCATTCATTTCGCTTCCTCACAGATATCTCATGATTAGCTGTTGACCTGAAATTTAAAATTCAGAAAACTTGGTCTCAGCTGTGCATTTGTGCCATTGTACAATATACAAATTTACAAGCCTTCTATTTGATAGGCTACATACAATCTATCGGCTATTCTCTACGTGCGTCTCATATACTGAATCCAGATGTAGACCTACATCGACTACCAAGGATAGAAATGCATTTATTCATTTCGTCCGGTTGAAGAGCATTTATCAACTCTTCCGATCACTAGCTACGTTAAACCATTTAGAAGTTAATAAGAGTACAAATAGATTGATCATGTGAAGATCTTGTAGGAATAGGCCTGCAGCTAAAATATAAATGAATATAAAAATGAAATGTAGAAGATTTCCTCCGAAGTCAACCATTCCAATGTTTCCGCGAAATGAGTTTACAAGTACAAAGCTAGCATCCGATGAAATGATACAGAAGAAAGATGACTTGCAGATACCCAAGGCATTCGAGTGATTAAGAAAATTCATAACATAGACTACTGATATTTGTCGTTACTACTAGTCATTTTAATAAAGAGTAGAGACTATTTACATAACATTTGTATTTCCAATGCTCTAATCGAATACAATAGCATTCTGATTACTCGAGATCGTCACTCATACTTAACTCGTCACCGAAAAATTCCCTTCCAAAGGTGCTATGTAACATATTTGACTTCAAATCGGATAACTCGTAACAGAAAATTGCCGAAAATGAAGATTTCTTCCGATAAGTCGTCAACGTTCAATAATTTTAACAGTGCAATTTTTAATATTTTATGCCGGCTTACACCTTATAGAGCCTAACAGTACTGGTTTGAGCTAAGATGCCTACTCAATGGGATTATGCAAGTATAGAGGTGATGTTTGTTAAATTAGCAATTCGATGGGTTGTTACTTTCATGCTCAACCTCAAGAGTGTTTTTTCTTAAGCGTGATCATCACAAGGAACCTGCCACTGGTAGAGCAAAATAACTTAATCAAAGACGATGATTTCAATTAACTTTAAAAGATGTAAATGGGTCCACATCACTATTCAGATTCAAGAAATGAAGCATTAATTTAGTGAATCATGAAATCATGCCGATGAAAACTGGATTAAAAACTTGAAATTTTAGCTAAGAAAGCACGAATGAGATCGCAACTTTTTCATGAAAACTTCCATTATAATGCGTTTCATGAAATTCCCTTAATCAGCACAATTTCCGCTTATTTACGATGCTTGTTAGCAAATATTCATTCCTTTTGATATCCAACTTGTTTCATTATACTTATAAAAGGGTTTCATGTCGGTAGTATATAAATAGGCAAAAAATTAGCTTTTTTCGAAAGTGCTCAAATAATTTTTGGACCGCAGGAACGTAATCTCCGCAAAAAACTGAATCTTTTCAAATAAATATTTTCACTGCATACATATACTTTTTTGAGTCGACACTCCAACTTACTTGCCAGTGTGTTTTTAAGTTCCTGAAGTTAGCACCAAAGTTAGAACCAACTTTTTCAAGCATTTTGCTCAAAGACGAAAACCAGCTCACTTATGTAAAACAATGCGAAAAATTTCCCTCTGACACCAAAAACGCCGTTTGAGAACCATAAGATGACAAAAAAGTATATCTTATGTCAAAAAATTGGTGCTAACTTCAGCGACTTCTAATACCCTTGAATCAAAGAAATGTCAAGAGTTGAGAAATATCAAACTCATTGAAATCAGAGCTGGGTCGACATTCATAGCTGTCCTCAACTTTTTCCGTCATCACATCGGCGCTGTTTTCGTCATCATTTATCGACGCCTCTAAATTTGGATTGTCGGCATCAATTCAGACGAAACCTCACATTCTTAACTGGTCTTAATTGAAAATCAAAAGTTGCTTAACTAATGCTCATATATTGTATCATTTTTCTTGAAAAATGCCATATTTTCTCTAAAAAGTGACCTCAATTCGACATCACATCGGCGGCTACTTATTGTGATCTCTTAGAAATCCATATCCAGAATTTGTCATTCGACATTGCCCTTTGCTTCAAACTGTCATCACATCAATGCCGTGATATTATGATTTTCAGTGTCGCTGTATGGTGATGGAAACTTAAGTCACCATTCAATCTATACTGCTTGACATGATATCTTAGTAAGATACGAACGTACTTGTGTCCAGCGAAGCATGTCTTCTAGGGTATCGACTGGAAAAGCAAGGCACCGATTGCTCTGTTTCTACATCTACACCTTGCAAACAGTTCCGGTGCATCAATGAGTGATGCTATAACCTCCCCATTTTCATCTCCAATCTACGAGTCGCTAATTCTTTCACACGTGACAAAAAAAGGACCCGGATCATTGATCGCAAACGCATCTTCTATATACATAGAGCTAGTTATATTTTGCATAAATTTCCACTTAAGATATTCAAAATTATAGAACTTTTCTATGGAAATGTGTTTTGAGTTATTATCATAGGTTCTGCGTGTCATTGATCTATGTTTTCCGTAGAATAGTTCGATAATTTCAAATATCTCAAGTAAAAATTCATGTGCATGCACTTCTCAGTTTCTAGATTATTACCCTGATGGTGGTGGGATGTTCGTACAGAAGGGTCTTGGAATTGCATGATTTCACTATGAACTAAGAAAGTGAAAAATGGTTGTTTTGTTATATTATTTGCTGCAAAAATCTATAGCTTGCTTCCTGCCGGAAATTGCACACAATAGCAGCAGAGCAGTTATTTTTTACAAATGGTCAGTAATGTATAAATGACTGGTCCAGGACAACTAAAAAAATAAGATACCTCAAAAATGAAAAAAAAATGTATATATGACCGGTTCAGGACAACTAAAAAATGAGATACCTCCAGAATGCAAAAACGGAATATTTCATATACTGAAAAAAGACCTATAAAAATAAAAAATAAAATGATGTAATCAAATAAAAGTTTTAAGCTCGTTGGGATTTTTTCATATACTGAGAATGAGTATAGGAATATTTCATGCACTGAAAAAGAGTTTTATAAATAAAAATAATATTAAGGATAAAATCAAAAATAAAGTTCTAAGCTCGTTGGGATTTTTCATATACTGAAGAGAGGTTTCAAAAAAATCACGTAGTCGAAAATTTACGTAGTCCAAAAAATATCAAAATTTCACGTAGTCGAAAATTTAGGTAGTCTAAAAATTTCACGTAGTCGAAAATTTAGGTAGTCTCAAAATATACGTAGTCCAAAAATTTATGTAGTCTAAGAATTTCACGTAGTCGAAAATTTATGTAGTCCAAAAATTTACGTAGTCTAAAAGTTTACAAAATTTATGTAGTCTTTCACATAGTCTAAAAATATCAGAAGATTGTATTCAAAATATTTATTAAAAAATGCAAACCTCAAAAATGGAAGAAACTTCGAGAATATATCCTTCGTTAATAAATGAACGTAGTTCTACTTTAATGGACATTGAAAAGATGAACATTGAAAAACACAAAGATAGAGTACGTTATATGAAAGACAAGGAATCACAATTATTATTAAGATTAGAACATTATGATAAAATAAGAAAAAGATGGTCTAAAGTCAAGAATGTAACACAAGGTATTGGAATATTTTTAACAGAAAGTTTAGGTGCTTTAACAATTGTTATTTCTTCGGGAGTTCTTACAATTCCTGTTATTGCTACTGCTTTGCACTCTGATGATCGCCCAATTGTAGGGAATAGCTGCTTCCCGCATTCATGAAACATTGCATTTCAGAACAAGCAGCTGTTACCCGCACTTATACACTTGCCAAATGAACTGCCAGTTTTTTTTCCAAATCCAGAAACACTTCCAAAACCGTTTTTGAATCCAGAAGTGCTCAGAAAATGGCAGCGATTCATTGGTTCACTTGAACTCTATTGTTTTAGAAAGTTACAATTGTCACGTCAACGTTGTCATAGGAATTTCATTGATGCTTATAAACTGTATCTCATTTAATAAATTGTTGACAGTCAAAACGTTGTCAGTTAATAGAATTTATTTCATTTAAAATGAATGGTGAAAATCTGACTGAGATATCTCCCAGAGCTTTTGGTCTGACTGAGTTTTTAAAATTATACGGCAAACAAACCACGACAAATTTCGATTTAAATAAGATCACAAATCAATTAGGAATAATGAATTTCCACGTCTTAATAAGAGATGGATTACAATTGAATAAAAATGAGCCGATTCCTTTGAACTTCATAACAAATCTTCACACATGAGACCAAAAAGGCATCCATTGGTCGGCAGGTCAAAGAAATAAAAACGGTTCTAATTTTTATTTCGACTCATATGGATTGCCTCCAACAAATGAAGTAAAAGAAATACTTCGTAGTGGAACATACAATACTTTTCAAATTCAAAAACCAGGAACTACTTATTGTGGACAATTATGTCTGTATGTTTTATTCAAAATTACAGGAAGGAGTACCATTTCTAGATATTATGTTAGAATTATGGCTAAAGTTAAGTTTTTTGTAATTCATTTTCATAAAATTTACCTTTGATTTCCTCATTATCTAAATATTTTATTTCATAAGTAATCGGATAAGTTTGATTTATTTTAGAAACTTCAAATATCTCTTTAGTCCAATAACCAACAAAACCTTTTTCAAATTTATTTTTATATTTGAATATTATCACTCTATCTCCAATTTTAAATTTCGCTTTCCGTTTCTGTAAATTTGCATTGATTTCATTCTCATTATCATTTTCAAATATCTTCTTTCCTACTAAATCTGGATTTTCACAGGCACTATTTGGAGTCTCTTCAATGCTTGAATGAATCTTATTGTTATGATCATCAACAATTCCTGGAAATATTTTTAACCATTTCTGATTACCTTGTTCAGTAAATTTCTTAAATAATCTACTTTTTAACGTTATATTAAACCTTTCTATTACCACAGCTTTTCCAGCATTTTCTGTGGAATAGACATTTTCAAATAATGGCTCAACATTTCTGTTATAAAACTCAGATCCTCTATCAACAAACAATTTCTTTGGCTTTCTATTACTTTCTTTGAATATTTCTTCAAATGCATATTTAACTGATAAACCACTTTTTTTAATGGCTTCATCCAAGAGTATCGAGTGTATAAATATATAACGGTCAATGCGTATTTAAAATCAGACTCATTCGGCATATGAATAAGATTAGCACTCAAAACATCATCTTTATTAAATACTTTTACCTTCAACAGATATTTCGGCTTTCTATATTCCTTATGAATTTCAGACGCGTAGGTTTCAGTGTCATGAGTTTTGTCTAAACCCTGACCGAACAATATTTTAGCTTGTAAAGGTTTTTTTAAGAAACATTCTTTCAATTTTTTCTCTAAATGTAGGATTTTGAATATTATCTAATTCTTCTATCATTTTCCTATCAGCTTCATGACGAGATTTTGGGTCATGATTTCGATAAGCTAAATCGTGTCTATAAGCTGCTACATCAACTCTGTTTATTGGTTCTTCACCTGGTTTTGGATTATTATTCTCATCTAGTCTTATCTAATCGAGTTCCTGGACCGGTATATGAATGTCCAGGAGGATGTTTTTCTTTTGAATGTTTACTCCAAATAAATCCAGGAAAGTTTTCTAATGTTTTTTGTATGTCACCTACGGTGTGCAGCCGATGGCCAGAATGTACTTTTAAGAGATAATTCAATAAATCTTTTTGTAGAATTGTAGAATACATTTTAAAGATAAAAAGTATTTATAACTTTATATCAATATGTTTATAACATTATAGCAATATATTAATCTAATCATACTAGGACTTAGATATATTCCAGAGCCATCTTTTGTTTCTTTTATTTCTATTAAATCATTAACATTATGTAGAATGTTCTTGAGAACTCGTGTTTTCAAACTAAATCAACTAAATTTAATTTACTTATAAAATTATCTACTATTCCTTCACCCCTAGCAACTTTCTCCAACTCTCTATTATGACGTCTTTGTTCTTCTAATGCTGCCTTCTCTGATTTATTTTTATTTACTGCTTGCTTGGACAGTGCCAGCTGTCCCACCTGCAACACTTCCTGCTGCTGCTATACCTCCTATTATTAGTGGAATTAATGGGAGAATTCCACCATTCTTTTCTTCTTGTAATTTAATATTCTCTATCATTGGTTTACTTATGTAATATTTCTTTTTGTCAATCGAATAGTTTAGGTGCATTTTTGTCAATAATCCTACGCAATTTTAATTCAACAGCTTTATTGTTATTATTATTACATTTCGTTTGCGACATTTTTAATAAAAAATTTTAAGTTACCAAAAATTTTAATTGACTTATTCTAACCGTCTTTCCAAAAAAGAATTTCAATAGAATATTTTACATCTTCTATCGATAAACCACAAGCCATCAATGAAGTTGTGGAATCTTTCTTTTCAATATTAAGTGTTACATCACAACCATTTTTAACAATATCTTCAGATTGTGCACTTAAATCGAAACAGAAAACTCGATATAAATGTCTCCAATCTCCAGGAGTTAATTGTGTTTCAACTCCAAATTCTATACAAAGATTTCTATAAGCATCATATCCTTCCATAAATTGATTATTGGTATCATCGAATCTTAATGGATCAATTGGATATCGGGTTTGATTTAAAGCAACTTGTTAACTTCGAATTGTGTTAATATGGAAAAGATTGTTGTTCTTTTCAAAACTTGGAGAATCATTTTTTGAAAAGTCTTGGAGTATTCGAAGTTCTAGTAAAATGCCAGTTAAATCTTTGTTCAGAAAAAGTTACAGAACTAGCAGTACGCTTTAGAAAATTTACTGGAATTGGTTTGTTAGTATTTAATCTTTTTGCAATAGTTGATTCAACCTCTAAACTAGGAGCAATGTGTTTTATCCACCATTCAAGTGTATCAATTTTTAAATATGTTTTTTCCAGTTTTACCATAAAAGATTAATTCATTATTTGCTGTGCGATGAATTATTATATAAATTCTAATTAACATGATATTTTATCATAATCTAAATATCCGAATAATGGAGACAATGACCAATTTACTGTCTGTTTACTTTTCTTGTTAAAAACACGTCTTTCTTTATATGCAGTATTATTTGTTTTCTTTAAAAGATTTGCAATATTTTCTACATCTTTTGCAATTCCTGCGACATCTGTTCCAGCGTTAGTTAAATTATCTACAATTGTTCCATCATTAGTATCAGGAAACCAACCTTCGATTTCATGCTTTTTATTATTTTCACCAATTGTAACAAATCGAAGCATTGTATCAATTACACCTGGAGAATCACTTATTTTTTCTATATTTTGAGTTGCAACATCTAAACGCATTTGTGCAAATAATCTTGGAAAGAAATTATTCTCTAATGCAATATTATCGGTATCTGATAATGGTGTTGTAAAATTAGCATCACTAGATAAAGAATATTCACAGTGTAAAAAGGAATCAGGTAAATATAGATAACTTTGTTGATTGTCAACTTCAAAGATTAAATCTCCTCCAGTATTTACTCTACTAGAAGATCCGGGATTCATAGCAATTCTTATATAGTCATTATTTTTTTGATTGTAACTGACGAACGGAGGATCGTCTAATCTAAATTTATTTTCAATCAGAGAAGACATTTCTATTAAAAAAAATTTGACTTTTTGCTTTTTCTCAAAAAAAATAATTTCTCACACACAGAAAAAATATTTTCTTAGAATATATTTTAGAATTTTGGTAAACCATTACCTCTTATTTCTTCAATTAATTTCTTCTCCTGTTTGCTTTCAGCGGCTATGTTAACAATTTTGTTTTTTGTTTCCTCTGAAAGTTTTTTAATTTTTCTGTTCTTGAGAATCATTCTTAAGTTTACAAATAGTTTCTAGTTGTTTTAATTCGTTTTGAGACTTAACAGCATTTGATATTGCACTAGATGTACTACCTATAGCAGCTGCTCCTTTTGCAGCAGATGTAATCAAATCTTTATTATTTCTAATAACATTAACGATAGTCCCTATATTATCACTGATGCCAGAAAATATTCTAACTCCGCTGTTTACACCATCTCCTTCTTTTTGAATAGTTTCTACATTGTTATAATGGTAAACAGATTTCATAGATGGTTCATGAGCAATTTTTTTATTTCAAGAAAAATGTTTAAGTTTGTGTTTATAAATTATAAGCATTTTTAGGATTAAATTTGACTTTTGGGAAAAATATTTATAACAAAAATTGTGACAAAAAAATTATTTGTGACCAAAAAATTTTTTATATCTAAAAATTATTTATGACAAAAAAATATTTTATCATCGTTTGGTTGATACTGTGGTTGATACTGAAATTAAATCCTAAAAGTTAGTTAATATTCCAGTTAGAAAATATTCCAGCTCTGTTTACACCATTTCCTTCTTTTGAATTGATTTTACACTGTTATAATGGTAAACAGATTTCATAAATGGTTCAGTTGCAATGTTTTGATTTGATGAAAAATGTTTAAGATTGTGTTTATAAATTACAGGCATTTTTAGGTTTTAATTTTAATTTGTGATTAAGATTTACGTTTATGATTACGATTTACGTTTGTGAATGGACAACAACCGCGTGATAACTTTGTTGATTTGCTTTTGCACTTTCTCTATTGCGTTAAGCAGCGTGTGATGTATTTTAATTTCTTTTCTATTAACTTGCATTTTCTGCTGATTCATCTTTAAATCCGTTTTAAGAGCCTTCAACTGAATTTTAAGAACATCTAACTGACTTTTAACAGCATCTGTTCTTTATTTCCTTTATAATTTTTCTTCAATTCATTTTCTAAATTGATTTTAAGAGTTTTCATTTCATCAACCCTTTGATTATGTGATTTTGCTTCATTTACTATTCTATTCATCTTTTTCATTTGTTGAGTAATTTTAGAACTTAATTCATCGACACTTTTTTAGAATGTAGCTTGTAACTTATTTAGATTTTTAAAAAATTTTTTAGAAAGTTTTTCTAATTCATTTTCTAATTGTTCTTTCAATAGTTGTATCTGATGTTTATTTTTAATGACTGCAGATTTTAACTTCATAGAAAGTAATATTAAATTTTTTTGATTGTTCTGAATTTTTTTTAAAAAGTTTTGCTATATTTACTTCTAGCTCTTTATCCTTTTTATCAAGTTTTAATAAGTTTTCGTTTAATGATTTGTCATTAAGTTTTATCAACTTTAACTCATTCATCAGCGGAATCAAAACATCGTTCATATATTTTTCTTTTAAGTCATTGATTTGTGTATCAACATATTGTTTATTCGTTAACTCTGTATTTTGTTGCGGAAGAATAGAAAGATGTAATGGACCAGATAAAACGTCTCCAGTTTTCATGATATAGTTTTCTATTTCTGATTCATGATTATTCGGGATATATGCACATCCACCAACATTTGGTAACATCATTTTTCAACAATAAAAGATATGTCATAAAAAATTATTTTCTCATGAAAATAAAAAATGGAAATGACTCAAATTTGTCAAGTTTGTAATATGCGTTTTACAAATCAAGAGTTATTATATTCACATATGAAATATACACCATGTGGTCAACTTATAGAACAATCTCAACAAAATATGCAACCTATGTCAAGCATGCAATACTACAGTATGCAAATATACAAGTATGTCAAGTACTACCTATGACATATAAGCAATACTTTCGTCAATCACAACAATTAAAAAATTTGTTTATACCTCAACAAGGTCAAAATATGCAACCTATTCAAAATATGCAACCTGTTCAATAAATTCAACCTATGTCAAATATTCAACAATTACAACATTTGTTTATATCTCAAGAAGGACAAAATCTTTACACAGCTAGAAAAAAATAACGTAGGTCCAAATAATAATTATTTAGTTCCAAATAATCACCTAGTACAGAATAATCATGTAGATCAAAATCAGGAAGAAGTTCACATGCAACAAAAAAATAAAATTCCCAAAGCTAGGCAATCTGTGGATGCACAACAATCTATGGATGCACGACAATCTATGCAATGTAATATGAAAGAAATATGTTCTGGTTGTAATAAAAATATAACGTCCAAAAATTTTGCACGTCATTTAAATTATGTGAGCAACCAGAGGAGGCTAAAAAAGATAAAATAAAATATAAAATGAAAGATCAGCTATGTCGTAATTGTAATAAATATTTTACAAGTCAAGGAATTACTAATCATTATAATTCTTGTATAAATTCTACAAAACAATGTACAAATTGTCAAATAATTGAACCTAGGACAGAGTTTTATGATAGTAAATATCAGTGTAAGGATTGTTTAAAAGAAAAAGTAAAGTGTAGAGGTTGTCAAAAAATTATATTGAAGAAAAAATTTTCGCGACATGTAACACTTTGTCCTAATCTATAATTGAGCAAATGCAAGTATATGATAAAGATTTGAATATATTAATAGATACTTAACGTGAAATATATTCATAACTCTCAAGACGTTGATATTAGAATGTTTATATCTAAAATTAAAACACAAATTTTTTTTAAAAAAATAAAAAATAATGGAAAATACCAAGTTTTATTGTGTCTTATGTAAAAGACAGTTACAAACAAAAAGAAGTTATCAATCTCATTTAAAAAGTAAAATGCATTTACAAATGTAGATCGAGCTGATGAAGGAAATATATCAAAATTAAATAATCACAAAAACTATCTAGAAACATTACCTACTGATATAAAAGTGAAAAAAATATTTGATGATTATTCACATTCGGAACATAAAAAAGTTTTCAATAGTGAAGATTTTTTTGGGGAAATCGAAGGTTCTAGTACTTCGCCCGAAACAGATATAAGATATTTATTCAATGAAACTGACGAAACCGACGAAGGTGTAACAGATATAAAATATTTATTTGATGGATCTGTTGAACATAATGAAACCGATGAAACTTTTTATGAAGTATTAGCAAACTTCTATAATATATTCAAGAAATCTTTTTCAAATGTTATATGAATGTAGAAGTACTTCATACAAAAACTGGATCCGATGGAATGACTGAAGAAATAGTACAAGGACATTTTACACAGACATAAGAAATTCATAATGTAAATGATATACAACCCATATTTGAAACAATGATAAATAAATTAAAAAAAGCTATAACTGAAGCTCGGTTGCGTGAATCTGGTTGGAGATTTATTGCAATACCATCTAAGAAAATAGTAATTGACAGATATAAAAATAATACTGGTGGTAGTTACATACCCCTTCCTTTCAGTTCTTCACAAATAATCAACATACAGAATGAAGATGAATATTGTTTTCTGTGGAGTGTTATAGCACATTTACATCCTGCAAAATATCACAAAGAAAGACTAAGTCATTATAATAAAGAAGAATATATAAATGAATTTGATCTCTGATGGCTTAGATGAATTTCCATGATTATAATAGGTTAATAAAGTTTCATAAAAAGAATAAAAATTTAATAGAAGTAAATGTTTTTGAATTAAATGTGAATTATGTTTCTATTGGTGATATTACTCCCTTATATCCCGGAGATATTGAAGTTAATAACATTGTTTATAACAACTTAAAAGAATTTCATTTGAATAACAAAAATTTTTGTCAAACAGAAATAGTATACAATGAAAGAGGAAATTACATGCATCATAATATTATTTACAAAGGAAATGTAATATGTACTGAAAAATATGAAATTATAAAAACATTAACACCAATAATAACTAATCATAATAATTATAAAGGATGTGGATTTCCCTATGAGTACGAAACTGAGCGTTCGTCTCTATTGTCAGAATACATACATAAGTTAAAGATGTTACCGAAACTATATAAAATACAATATCAACAAAAATATCAACAAGAAGTAACTACATTAGAATGCAAATATATTGAAGACCAATGGAATCAAGAAGATAAAGAATATTTAAAATTATCATACATAGTCTACAACAATGTAATTCTCAATTTGATGAACTAGAATGCCATCCAAAAAATATACAACAATATAAAGAACACTGTCAACAAAAAATCTACAAGCATATCATATGGGTATAAATATGTTAAGTAAGGAATATCATGAACAATATGAAGAACAATGTCGAAAACAATATGAAGAACAATTTCAAAAAAAAATATCAAGAATAATATCAAGAACAGTTAGAAATATTACAACAGGAATATCAACAAAAGTTAAAAATGTTAAAGCAGCAGTACTATATTATCAAGGTCATTACATATTGTGTAAAGATATTTCTATATTTACAAAAACTTCAGATAATGCTAATTTTCCCTGTCTCCAATGTATGACGAGCTTTAGAACTAAAGAAGAAATGAATAGACATTTGGAGAATTGTCAACAAAATGAAGCAGTTAAAAATACTTTTACTAAAGAAGATTATTTAGTATATAATAAATGGTATTACAAAAATAAAGTACCCTTTATTATATATTGTGATTTTGAAGCATATAATGTTAACATGACACAAAGTTCTGGTAAGCATTTGCTTGAACAAAAACCATTATGTTGGATAATGTACATTCATTCAAATTATCCTGAATTATTTAAATCAGAATATTATCAATACTATGGTGAAGATAGTTCAGAAATGTTTGCAAAGAAAACAGCTAATTACAAAAACATTTTTCACAATTGCTTAAAACAAATAAACCAATGCTTCCATTAACGTATGACCAATTACCACAATTTGATAATGAAAAAAATTGTTATTACTGTGGAAAAGAATTTACAACTTATAAAGTAGAAGATCATGATCATCTAAATGGATTATATAGAGGTGCAGCACATAATTCTTGTAATCTTAATGCTAATAAATTTAGATATAACTTTGTACCTTCATATTATTTTGCAATGGTTCTAAATATGATTTCCATTTAATAATAAAAGATCTATTCTCATCTGAAAAATTACAACAGCTAAGAACAAACGTACTATGTAAAACAGAAGAAGAATATTTTTCAATGCAATTTGGTTGTATTAGAATATTAGATGCATTTAGATTTTTTAATCCTTATTCATTATAGGTCATGGGAATAACTTTGAAACCTGAACAATGTAAAATATTAAATAAATATAATTTAAAACCTTTAAAAGGTATTATTCCCTACGAATATTGAACTGGAGATATAAATAGAATAAATGAAATAATGCAGGAAATTCAACTTTCTTCACGTGATAAATTTAAATCAACATTAAAACAATCACAGCTATCTGAAGAAGATTATGCAGAAGATGAAAAGATTTGGAAAGAGTTGAATTGTAGAAGAATGTATGATTATACAATGAAATATCTTTAGATAAATGTATTAATCCTTGCTGATCTTTTTGAAAACTTTCGTAACATGTGTGTAGAATATTACGGAATAGATCCATGTTATTGTTATTCTACATCAGGATTAACATGGTTAGCAAGGTTGAAACATACAAATGTTAAACTTAAATATTATAAAGAAAGTTCTTATGATAAATTATTATTTTTAGTATCTGGAATTAGAGGTGGTGTTTTATCTGTTCTAGGTAATGGATATGTTAAATGTTATAATAAGAAAGTAAATCCTGATGATTATGGAATACATAAACCTTTATCTCCAGAAGAAAGCGATCAATTTATAAAATTGATTAATCAAAATATAGAAGGACTTATATCAAATGAAGAGAGTCAAGCAGCAGTTGATGAATTCATGAGAGAAAACCATTTGTTATATTATGATTTTAATAGCTTATATTCTTATTGCATGATACAAGAATTACCAACAGGTGAAATGGAATGGCGTACCATTCTTGAATACGAACCTACATTAGATGGTGAAAATAATTATGGTTGTATATATGAAGTTGATGTAGCATACCCTGATTATATATATCCTTTCTGTCCCGAAAACAAAATTCCCAATATAGAAGATTTTTCAGATTATCAAAAATCTTTAATTCCTAAGAAATACAGGCCAACAAAAAAACTTATGTTAACACAAAGTAATAAAGGAAAGTATGTTGTTGAAGGAAGAATGCTAGATTGGTATTTAGATCATGGAATGATTCCTTTTAAAATTCACCGGAAACTAGTGTATAGAAAATCTAAGTGGTTAAAAAATTATATAGAGTTCAATATTGAAAAACGTAAAATAGCTAAAAGAAATAAAGATGATTTTGGAAACGAGTTCTTTGAATTAATGAATAATGCATTTTATGGTAAGACTTTAGAAAATGTGCGTAATAGACAAAATATTGAAATAGTTTATGATAAAGATAGATTTCAAAATTTAACAAGGAAACCTACATACAAAAGAACTACTAGATTCAGTGATGAACTATGTGCAGTGCATCTAAGACGAAACATTATAAGACATGATGAGTTTAATTTTATAGGATTCACTATATCGGAATTAGCTAAACTATTTATGTATAAATTTATATATGATTATTTAGCACCTGCTTATGGCGAAAACTATAAATTACACTTTACAGAAACTGATAGCGTTTTCTTAGAATCAACAATAACGTATAATTCTTCACTTGATGAAGAAATTAATAAAATAAAAAATATCATTCATCAGTAATGGGCAAAAGACCGTTCCAGGACACCATAAAATTCAAAAAAATAGTATCTTTAAAAACGACATAAATTCATGAATTTAGTCCTTTTTTCAGGTTTTTAAGACCTAAATACATGAATTTAGTCCATTCAAAAAGTACCATTTTTTCAAAAAATGACATTTTTAAAAACGACATAAATTCATGAATTTGGGCGTTTTTTAAAATACCCAATTTTCAAATTTTTCAAAATCTCAAATTTGAGAATTACAATTTTCACCCCCAAAATCATGACCGTTCCAGGACACCGAAAATCATAAAAGTTAAGAATCTCAAATTTGAGATTAAGATCATTTTTTTACTTTGAAAATCATGACCGTTCAAGGACACCGAAAAAATCATAAAAGTTAAGAATCTCAAAATTTGAGAATTACAATTTTCATTGCTTAAATCATGACCGTTCAAGGACACCAAAAATCATAAAAGTTGAGAATTTCAAATTCATGAATTTTATCCATCTTTCAGGTTTTTAAAATATATCATGTGACTAATAATATTTCTTTAAGAATGTAACACAATCTCTCACAATGCCTGTTATTGTTACTGCTTTGCACTCAGATGCTCACTCAATTGTAGAGAACATCTGCTTCTCGCATTTATGAATAAAAGGCATTTCAGTGTAAAGAGCTGTGACCTCCAACTCAAACATTTGAAAGGAAACAATGTATGAAAGAACAAACAGCTGCTACACCCACTTGTTCATTTGTAAAGACGTGGCATATAATTGCAGCATGTAGGAAGTAAGACTTCATTTACAATTCCATTAATCATAACTAGTGACTGTTTTCTTTCCTTATTGCAAAATGCCAAAACGTACTGCCGCAGAAGCTTTTTCGTTTTACATGCCGATTTTACTAAACTTAATTAAAGAAGAGCACAAGGAAACTGCGAATAAATACTTTGAAGAGTGGAAGTTAGAAATTCAATCGAGAAAGAAGAACAAATTGGACTCTCAAAAACAAGTGGAGGATATTACAGTAAAAATAGAACAGTATCTTAACACTACTACAATTCCTCAGTTCAATGTTACAAAAGAACATTTCATTACCATCGAAGATAGTGCTACTATGATTTCAAAACTGATTGCAAGTGATAAAGTGCACCATGGGTCGTTGCTGAGAAGTGCTGCTTATCAAGGTTATGGATTTAAAAGAATTCTGGAATTGAGTGACAATAAAAAAAAACAGATTTGTGGTAAACTTGGAACTATTTAGAATTTCCTATAACGTAAGTTATTGTTATTTCTTGATGAACTTATCAGATCTAATTCTACCACACGTATTATTTTTAAATTCATCAATGCCCATTAGTTTTGTTAGAAAACATTTATAAGAAATCAAAATTTATATAGAAAAATTGAATCAACCGACAACTATAGAAGAAATGAGGTTTGGTTCCCAAGATGAATGAACATTAACTGTGTTGTTTCACTTTTTAAGATATGTGCAATGTACATGCATATTTGATGTATACATATTTATGAAGACTTATTTATAAGTAGTAACACATTTTGGATTATTTTGAAATGTAATTAAATTTCCTTTTGTTCTTCAGTCTACTACCATGAGACTGCTATTGTATAGATCTATATTTCAGTATGTAACATAATCTTTGATATTTAAGAATGATTCATGGAACTTAGTAGTATTGCATTTTGGATTATTTTGAAATGTAATTAAATTTCCTTTTGTTCTCCAGTCTACTACCATGAGACTGCTATTGTATAGATCTATATTTCAGTATGTAACATAATCTTTGATATTTAAGAATGATTCATGGAACTTAGTAGTATTGCATTTTGGATTATTTTGAAATGTAATTAAATTTTCTTTTGTTCTCCAGTCTCATGGTAGTAGACTGCTATTGTATAGATCTATATTTCAGTATGTAACATAATGTTTGGTATTTAAGAATGATTCATGGAACTTAGTAGTATTGCATTTTGGATTATTTTGAAATGTAATTAAATTTCCTTTTGTTCTCCAGTCTACTGATAGTAGACTGACATTGTACAATTGTGTGATAAGATCAATTGTTGTATTATTATATTTGATGCAAAATACACTGCCGTTGTTTTCATTTTCCTGTACAAGAAGTAGACATTATTACAGTTATTGGAATTTATTTCATTTAAAATGAATGATGAAAATCCGACAGTTATACTGAGTAATATAGGTGATATATTACCTCAGGTTAATAACATGACTGAGTTCTTAGAAATATACGACAAACAAACAACTACGTATTTCGATTTAAATAGCATTTCAGAAGATTGTTTTCAAAATATTTATTCAAAATATTTCTTTAAAAAATGGAAGAAACAAAAATGGAAGAAACCGCAAGAATATATCCTTCGTTATCATATGAACGTAGTTCTACTTTAATGGACATTGAAAAGATTAACATTGAAAAAATGAACATTGAAAAACACAAAGATAGAGTACGCTATATGAAAGATAAGGAATCTCAATTATTATTAAGATTAGAGCATTATAAAAAATTAAGAAAGAGATGGACTAAAGTTAAGAATGTAACACAAGGAATTGGCATATTCTTAACAATAAGTTTAGGTGCTTTAACAATTGTTATATCTTCTGGTGTTTTAGTAATTCCAGTAGTTGCTACAGCTTTAACAGGTACGGGCGTTTTTGCAACTTCACTTGTTACAATGTTAGATAAATCTTTAATAACTAAGAAACGAAAATCATTAAAAACTAAGCATTTACATATTAAAGAAGTCTATGATAAACTACATTACTACTTTCAAAGAGTATGTGATGATAATGTTATTACGTTAGATGAGATTGAAAAATTTGATCAAATAGCTAATAAAGCTAATAAAACGCCATTTCATTTAAAGTCCGAAAAAGTTGATGATAAGAATAAACAGGATGGCAAAATTTCTAGTGATGGCAAAATTTCTAATGAAGAAAATGACAAAATTTTTTAGAAGAGCTAAAAACTTTAAGCGAAAATTTAAGCAAAACTTTATTAAACAAAACTTAAAGCGAAAAGATGTCAAACAACAAAGCAATAAAAAAATAATTTGTTCAGTAAAATGTTTTTGCTGTATTCCAATGTTACCACAAAATTCAAATATTATATTTTAAAAATGGATAAAATTAAAGCTGATAATTTTAAAAGAATAAAACAATTAGAAGAGTTAATAAAACAAAGAAATATTATGAAAGAAAATCATCTTCAACATAGAATGATAAAAGCTGGTATTCAATCTGATATGTTTCAACAAATGCAGCAAACCGAGCAAGTAAAAACTGATTTTGAGAAAACTATGAAACCATTTAAAACTCTTGAAAAAGAAAGTACAAATAATGATAAACAAATTGATATAACAGATCCAGAGCACAAAACTATATTAGATGACTATGGATTACTAGAATCAAACATTAATAAGAAATTACCAAAATCTATGCAATTTGAACATTCTATTTCATTTATAGATGGAAAAACAATACCTAGATTTTATCTCGGACAAAAAGAAATATTTCCACAACCTTTTCGAGGTATAATTTTTTCACCAGATAAATCTCCTTTTAATTTAGATAGAAATTTTGTTAATCTTTTAAGAGGAGCAGATTTAAATAATTATGCTGTAGAAGATCTCATAAAATATAAAGCTATGTTAGACAGAGTTGGTGCAGTAAAATCTCTTAGACGTTATAAAACAATTAGAAAATTTATTATCAACGGGAGTTAAAGTAGGGAAAGGTTTATCTGAAAAACAGAAAACTGAAACAACTGTATTTTTACCAGATGATCCACAAGAATTACTAAATAGATTAAATATTTTAATATCTGCAATAAAAGAAGGACATAATTCTAGTTTCAATGAAATTCATGCTATATTGAAAAGACTGTTAGAAAAGAAGATTCTAAATGAAGAGGATTATAAAAGTATAACCGGACATCTCTGATGTCCTCCGGGGCTTCACCCGTAGCTGAAATATGTTGTTGTTTTTAATTTTTTATAAAAAAAATATTTCATAAAAAAATATTTATTTAATTTTTTTAGTTTAAAAATGTGTTCAGCAGATTTAGACAAAATTAATAATCATTTAGAAAATTTGATAGAGATTTTGGGTTCATCAAAATTTAGTACGACGTTAAAAATTATAACAACTACTTCATCACACACTTGTAATTTAGAACCCATTCTACATTTGGAACAAAATAAAAATTATCAAATTGCATTGACTAGTTTCTCCACATTTAACACTATTCAAAACGTTATCAAAGATGTGAATGATCAATTTAGATATTCTACTGATAAAGGCAAAACATGGAAAATACTAACTTTTCTTCCTGGTTCTTACGAAGTTGAAACAATATCAAATGAAATTAAGAGACATTTAGGTATATCATTTAAAGATAAGAAACAATTACATTTTGCAGTTGAACCGGCAGTTAATAAATTTTCTCTTACTTTAGACGAAAATCATCAAGTTGATTTTAATCATGATAGATCATTGTCAAAGCTATTAGGATTTAATAAACAAACCTATAGTCAAGGTTATCATTTAGGTGAGAAGATTCCAAAAATAACTGAAATAAATTCAATTGTTGTACATTGTGACATTATTGAAGGAGGATATATAAATGGTAAATTATCAAATTTAATATTCAGTTTTCCAGCTTTTACTGTACCCATTGGTTATAGATTAAATGTAATTCCACAAACATTAATATATTTTCCTATTACAAGAAAAACTATTAACAACATTGGCATTAGAATCACTGATGAAAAAGGACAAGAAATAAATTTTGGAGGTGAAGAGATTATGATAGATCTTTTGGTTCGGGAGGTATAACCTCCCGTTCGGGAGGTATAAACTCCCGTTCGGGAGGTATAAACTCCCACGCGAAGCTAGAGAAGTTTAATTTTCTTCTTCTTCTTTAAAAACAAAAATAAAATAAAAATAAATTTTTTTATTAAAAAATGAGTGAACTACCTCCATTTAATAAAAAAAAACTTAAATTTAATCATCATCCAAATTTATCTAATAAAGTTTTGTCAGTTATTTGTGGTAGATCACGATGTGGAAAAACATATCTATTATTCAAAATTTTAACGACTCCAAATTTTTTGGATTATAACAATCTTATAATTTATACAACAACGGCAGAACAACCCGTCTATCAATTTTTAAAATATGGATTTGAAAATAATCTTAAAAAACAGCAATTGCTTCATTATTCAAAGAATATGAAAAATCTGAAGATGAAGAAGAAATAAGTTCGTGGTGTGAAGAAGCAGCAAAAAATAATCAGTTAGTAGAATCTAATAAAAATAACCATATAAAGATACAATTAATAGATGATAGTGGTAATATGCAAGATCCTAGTAAACTAGATAAAACAATGAAACATTGTGTAATTTTTGATGATTGTGTTAATGATAGAAATCAGTCAGTTCAGAGAAATTATTTCACAAGAGGTAGACATAATAACTGTAGTGTATTTTATTTAACACAAAGTATGTATTCATTAGACGGAAGTGTTATTAGAAAGAATGCAAATATATTTATACTATTTGAAATAAATGCAAGAAACTTAAGTGATTTGTTAAGAGATTTATGCGTAAGAAATAAAGATGAATTTAAACAATCGTGTAACAATGCTTGGTCAAAAGATTATGGCTTCATTACAATTAATATTGATAAAAAAATTCATGAAAGAGTTATCGAAAATATTTTCGCGGAGTGATAAAAATATACAAATATAGTGTTACAATATTTTTTTTTATTTTATATATATATCAAATTTGTCTATCTTAGAAATTAGAAAATTAAGAAGGTTCAGTAGTTATTCCATCAGGTAAAATTTTTCTTTTATCATCAAATGGATCTAATGCTAATTTATGTTCTTCTTTTAAATACATGTTATGTTTTTTTGAATTAAGTCTATAATTACATGCTGTTTTTATTTCATTATTAAATAATACATTTTTATAATCTTGAAATGTTATTTGATTAGCCACTGATGCCTTTGAAATTCCTTTTAATGTTTTATGTGTTTTAATATTATTAGTTGTATCATAACAGTAACATTTAGATTTTAAAAATATAGCTTCTGTTATGAAATCTTCATTTCCTTCTAATTCATCTTTTACTTTACATAAATCAGAAGGATGAATGATATCTTTTATTTTATCTATTTCTTCATCAAGTGTAGAATTATACGGTATTGTTAATTCTAAGAAAACAGAATCGGTATCTGTAAAGTGTAATTTATAGTTTTTGCCATAAGCAGGTGCTAAATAATCATATATAAATCTATACATAAATAGTTTAGCTAATTCTAATATAGTGAAACCAATAAAATTAAACTTATCATGTTTTACCCTAATTCGACGTAAATGTACAGCACATAGTTCATCACTAAATCTAGTAGTTCTTTTATATGTAGGTTTCCTTGTTAAATTTTGAAATCTATCTTTATCAGAAACTATTTCAATATTTTGTCTATTACGCACATTTTCTAAAGTCTTACCATAAAATGCATTATTCATTAATTTGAAGAACACGTTTCCAAAATCATCTTTATTTCTTTTAGCTATTTTACGTTTTTCAATATTGAACTCTATATAATTTTTTAACCACCTAGATTTTCTATACTCTAGTTTTCGATGTATTTTGGTGAGAATCATTCCATGATCTAAATACCAATCTAGCATTCTTCCTTCAACAACATACTTTCCTTTATTGCTTTGTGTTAACATAAGTTTTTTTGTTGGTCTATATTTCTTAGGAATTAAAGATTTTTGATAATCTGAAAAATCTTCTATATTAGGAATTTTGTTTTCGGGACAGAAAGGAAAATATTTTGTTTTATCTTTTATATAATCAGGGTATACTAAATCAACTTCATATACATAACCAAAATTATTTTCACCATCATATGTTCTTTGATAATCTAGATTATTACACCATGACATTTCACCTGTTGGTAATTCTTGTATCATGCAAGAAGAATATAAGCTATTAAAATCATAATATAAACAAATAGTTTTCTCTCATGAATTCATCAATTGCTTTTTCACGTTCTACTCCTTCTCGTTTCGTTCGAAAAATTTCTAATATTTTTTCTTTTTCTTCTGGAGATAAAGGTTTCATTATTCCATATTCTTGTGGATTTACTTTCTTATTATAACATTTAACATATCTATTACCTAAAACTGATGAAACTCCACCTCTAATTCCAGATTCAAAAAATAATAATTTATCATATGTATTTTCTTTATAATGTTTAAGTTTAACGGACTTTGTCCTAGAGCCATCGGCTTGAACACCAGTATGTTTTAATCCTGCTAGCCATGTTAAACCTGGTGTAGAATAACAATAACATGGATCTATTCCGTAATATTCTAAACACATATCACGAAAGTTTTCAAAAAGATCAGCTAGTATTAATACATCTATCTGTAGATATTTCATTGTATAATCATACATTGTTTTACAATTTAACTCTCTCCAATTTTTTCAGCTTCTGCATAGTCTTCGTCAGATAATTTTGATTGTTTTAATGTTGATTTAAATTTATTTATTGGAGGAAGTTGTTCTTCTTCCATAATTTTATTCACAGAATTAAAATCAGTCTTCGACTGTGAACCACAGGTTTTATCTCCAGTTATATACTCATACGGAAATATTCCTTTTAAAGGTTTTAAATTATATTTATTTAATATTTTACATTGTTCAGATTTCAAAGTTTTTCCCATAACATCTAATGAATAAGGAGTAAAAAATCTAAATGCATCTAAAATTCTAATGCAACCTAATTGCATTGAAAAATATTCTTCTTCTGTTTTACATAGTACATTTATTTGTTGTTGTTGTAATTTTTCAGATGAAAATAAATCTTTCATTACTAGATGGAAATCATATTTAGAACCATTGTAGAAATATAGAGGAACAAAGTTATATTTAAATTTATTAGCATTAAGATTACAAGAATTATGTGCTGCACCTCTATATAATCCATTTAGATGATCATGATCTTTTACCTTGACGGCAGAGCCGTCGCTTCGCTTGTCAAGATATCTACCTTTGCCATTTTTATAATTTTTTGTAAATTCTCTTCCACAGTAATAACATTTTGTTTCATTAATAAAATTTAATTTTTCTTTTACTGTTAATGGCATCATTGGAATATTTGTTTCAAGCAATTGTGAAAAACGTCCTTGTAATTCTTCTACTTTCTTTGTAAACATTTCTGAACTATCTTCACCATAGTATTGTAAATATTCTGATTTAAATAATTCAGGATAATTTGAATGAATGTACATTCCCCAACATAATGGTTTTTGTTCAAATAAATATTTTTCTTTACTTTGTTCAGCTGAACTTTTTCCAGGTGCACTTTTTTCAGAATTATAATTTTCAGAATCGGGTGAAGCCCTGGAACTTTCCCGTTCGATTTTGTGTCATATTAACATTATATGCTTCAAAATCACAATAAATAGTAAAGGGTACTTTATTTTTAAAATACCATTTATTATATTCTAAATAATCATCTTTAGGAAAAGTATTTTGAACTGCTTCATTTTGTTGGCAATTCTCCAAATGTCTATTCATTTCTTCTAAAGTTCTAAAACTTGTCATACATTGAAGACAAGGAAAATTTTTATTATATGAAGTTTTTGTAAATATAGAAACATCTTTACACAATATAAAAAGTCCCTGATAATATAATATATTCGCTGTGCTGGTTGTTTTGACTGTTCTAGTTTTTCAAATTTATCTTGATATATTTCATGTGTTTCATTAATTTCTTTTGTAATATTAAATGTATTTTGATGATAATTTTGATTTAATATTTGTAGCTGATAAATATATTCTTTATCATATTGTTCTTTATATTGTTCTGAACATTTTTTTAAACATTCATTTAATCGGAGCGAAGCTCCTCTGGCTTTAGCCGATTCTTTATTTTCTTCATTATTTAATTCTTTATTATTTTCTTCATTTAATTTTTGAATTGTTTCTATCTCATTTTGATATTTATGGTTGATATTCTTGTAGCAACATTTTTATTTGTTGTTGATAACTATTTTACATTTTTGTAAACTTTTATTTAAATTTTCTAATTTTTGTTGATATTCTGAAGATAAAGATGAATATTTGTAATTATAATCATCAGTACGTCCTTTATAATTATTATGATTAATCATTATTGGTGATAGTGTTTTAACGAGTTCAAATTTTTCAGTACATATTATATTTCCTTGGTAAAAAATATTATGATGCATGTAATTTCCTCTATCATTATATACTATTTCTGATTGACATAAATTTTTATTATTCAAATAAAATTTTTTTGAATCTGAGTAAAGTGGAATAATTTTACCAATAGAAACATAATTCACATTTAATTCAAAAACATTTACTTCAATTAAATTTTTATTCTTTTTATGAAACTTTATTAATCTATTATAATCATATGGAAATTCATCTAAGCCATCAGAAAGATCAAATTCATTTATGTATTCTTCTTTATTATAATGACTTAGTCTTTCTTTATGATATTCTGCAGGATGTAAATGTGCTATAATACTCCACAGAAAACAATAATCATCTTCATTTTTTATGTTGATTATTTGTGGTGAACTGAAAGGTAAAGAAACATAACTACCACCAGTATTATTTTTATATTTATCAATTACTATTTTCTTAGATAGTATTTTAACAAATCTCCAACCAGATTCATGTAACTGGGCTTCAATTATACAATTTTCTAATTTAAGTATCATCGATTCAAATATGGGTTGTATATCATTTACATTATGAATTTCTTGTGAATTTGTAAAATGTCCTTGTATTATTTCTTCAGGAATTCCATCAGGTCCATTTTTTACTTCTACATTCATATAACATTTGAAAGA
Source organism: Prostheceraeus crozeri (assembly GCA_907163375.1). NCBI lineage: Eukaryota > Metazoa > Platyhelminthes > Polycladida > Euryleptidae > Prostheceraeus > Prostheceraeus crozeri. The sequence goes on from CAJQUW010007491.1 coordinate 96,065, forward strand.
TTTCTTAAATATATTATAAAAGTTGGTTAGAATATCAGAAAAAGTTTTATCGGTTTCATTATATTCAACGGGCGAAGCCCTGGAACCTTCGGTTCGAACCGATTCATTAAATAAATATTTTATATCTGTTACGGCTTCATCAAATTCATCTATTTCGTTAAATTCATCAGTATCGCTAAATAAATATCTTCCATCTGGTACGGACGAAGCCCTAGAACCTTCGGTTTGTATGGTCTCATCTTCACTATTAAAAAATTTTTTATATTCCGAATGTGAATAATCATCAAACATTTTTTAACTTTTATATCAGTAGGCAATGTTTCTAGATAGTTTTTATAACTATTTAATTTTAATATATTTCCTTCATCAACTCGTTCTACATTTTGTAAATGCAATTTACTATTTAAATGAGATTGATAACTTCTTTTTGTTTGCAACTTTTTTTTACATAAGACACAATAAAACTTGGTATTTTCCATTTTTTTTATTTTTTTAGAGAAAATTTAAGAAAAAAATTTGTGTTTTAATTTTAGATATATACATTCTTATATCAAGGAATTGAGTGTTATTTTATATTATTATATATTTCACGTTCTTTAGTTATTTTTTTCTTTATCACATTAAGTTTTATCATATTAAGTTTTATCATATTAAGTTTCATCATATAATGTTTTATCAAAAGATAATTTAAATTTTTTTTCACTAACTATTGATTCTTCATCATCATCATCAATTGATTCTTCATCATCATCATAAATTACACTTTTTGGGATAGGATGCCCTTCCATGATAGGATACCATTCTCTTATTGGAATATCTAATTCTAAATTACATCTTTTATTGATAATAATATAATAGAGAAAAATATTGGTCTTTGATCTCTTTTGGAAAATTTAATAACACCACCATAATTTGAATCACTTTTAGTTTTTGTTAAAGATGATAAAATTTTAAATTGCTTAGATGTAAATCCTAATTTAAATTTTGTAGACCCCACACATAGTTGTCTAACAGTATCTTCAACTATGCCATCATTATTATTTTCAATTGTAAGAAAATGAAATTTAGATAAATTTTTATAATTACTAATATTTTTATAATCTTTTTTACCATTTACACCATTTTCAGATGTTTCTGAATCATCATCTATATTATCATAAGATTCTTTAAGATCGGGCAAAGCCCTAGAACCTTCGGTTCGTTTATTATGATTATGGTTATTGTTAATAGTATAAGGTGTAGTCCACATATAAATTTTCTCTTCTTGAGCTAAACCATTTATATAAGATTTTAATAAATTAATATTTAAGTTGGAATATAATCCTATATACGTATCATCATCATATCTTTGGGGCATTTCTAATGTTTTTTGTTTATAAATTGTGTCTCTATAATAAACTTGACATAATAATTCTTCATTATGTTTTTTACTCTCTATGTGAATGTTATATTGATTTTGTTCATCAACAAATAATCTTATTTTTTCTTTGGAAAAAGATTTTAATTTTTTAACTAATTCTTTAATATTGATATAATTGATAATTTTAGTTTCTATCCAATCAGTATTACTAATTGGTAACACTGCTCTAATAAATCCATAAACATTATTATGGCCTATTATAACCATATTTTCTTTATTTAATTCAACATAAGCTACATCATTATATTTACTTACAATCTCCATAAATTTTATAAATGGATCCCCCGGAAATAAACAATAATTAGTTTCTATAGAAGGTAAACCTTTAGTCTGTTCTCTAATATAGATATTTCGGCTTGTAATTGAAATAAAATATTAACATCTATACATGGATTATTATTATTATTATTTTTATTATCAAAAACATTTATTTTCAAATCCCGTTGATCTCGTCGAATAAGAAGAACAGGATGATGCGGGCGAATATAATTTTTTTAAATTTTGATTTTCCATTTTTTTTATTTTTATTAAAAAAAATTTTATTTTTTTATTTTTATTAGAAAAAATTTTATTTTTTTTTTTTTTATTAGAAAAAGTTTTACTTTTTTTATTGTTTTAAAAATGATGTTACCAAATGTTGGTGGAGGTGCATATATCCCGAATAATCGTGAATTAGAAATAGAGATAGAAAATTATATCATGAAAACTGGAGGAACGTTTTATCTGGACCATTGCATCTTTCTATTCTTCCGCAACAAAATACAGAGTTAACAAGATAAAACAATATGTTGATACACAAATCAATCTGACTTAAAGGAAAATATATAAACGATGTTTGGGTTCTCCACTGATGAACGAATTAAAGTTGCTTAAACTAAATGACAAATCATTAAACGAAAAAATTATTTAAACTTGATAAAAAGGATAGAGAGCTTAGGAAGCAGATATAGCAAAACTTTTTAAAAAGATTTCTGATACAATCAAAAATTTTAATATTACTCTTCTTTAAATTTAAAATCTGCTGTAATTAAAAATAAAACATCAGATAAAAATGTTAAAAGAACAATTAGAAGATGAAATAGAAAAACTTCCTGAAAGAATTAAAAAAAATTTAAAGCAGTTACAAACTACATTCCAAAAAAGTGTTGATGAATTAAGTTCTAAAATTACTCAACAAAAGAAAAAGATGAATAGAATAATAACAATGATGTAAAACTCACTTAATGAAAAAAGTTTGATATAAATGAAAAATCTGAAAATCAATTTAGGAAATGAATTGAAAGAATAAAATTTTACAAGGAAAAACTCTAAAGAAAAATAAAGGAAAAAGTTAGATTCTGTTATAAAGACAATTAGAATGTTTCTTACAAATTAAGTTAAAATGCACTTAAATCGGCATTGAAGATTAAAAATCAGCAGAAAATGCAAGTTAATAGAAAAAGGAAATATAAAGTACATCACACGCTGCTTGGACGCAATAGATAAAGTGCAACAGTCAATTATAAAGTTATCTCGAAGTTGTTGTCCATTCACAAACGTAAATCTTGATCGGAGCGGATAGCTCATTCAGGGTTACTAACCAATCGGAGCGAAGCTCCTCGAGTGCTTTAGACCGATCGGACCAAAGGTCTCAGGTTTCTAACCAATCGTAAAAACTTTTTCTCAAAAGTCAAATTTAATCCTAAAAAATGCCTATAATTTTAATAAACACAATCTTAAAACATTAATGCTGAAATCAAAATCAAAAAAATTGCTCCATGAACCACCGTATGAATCTGTTTCTCATTATGATACTAGAGAAACAGTCCGGAACACAAACGTTCACTAGGCACCGCAGGTGCTGGGACGTCCAAAAAGAAGGGGCTGGCATCTTATTCTGGCTATTGGGAAGTATCGTTAAACTTAATTAAAAAATAATAAAGATTTGATTACCATCTGCCTGCAAAAGGAGCAGCTGCTATAGGTTAGTACAGCTAGTTGCAATATCAAATGCTGTCAAGTCTCAACAACGAATTAAAACAACTGAACGCTATTCGTAAACTTAGGAATGATTCTGAAGAACTAAAAAATTTAAAAAAAACTTGCCGATGAAACAAAAAACAAAATTGCTCAACATACTGTGGGGGGGTGAATCCTTGAGGAGCGGAGCTCCGTATGATAGTAAACATAATGTAAATAAAAATAATAAAAAAACAATTGAAGAATTAAGAGGTAATGGCCTAGTGAGCAGCAACCTTCGGTCTAACAAGCAAAGCTGGTAGCGGCGCTGGTCTAGCAAAATTCTAAAATATATTTTTTAGTAAAAATATTTTTTTGTAAAATTTTTTTTAGTAAAATTATTTTAAGTAAATTATTTTAGCAGATTTTTTCGTGTCAGTGAGAAAAACAAAAGTCAAATTATTTTTTATAAAACCTGTTCTTCGCTTATCGAAAATAAATTTAGATTAGACGATCCTCCGTTCGTCAGTTATAATCAAAAAAGAATGGACTATATAAGAATTGCTATGAATCCCGGATCTTTCAGAGAGTAAAATACTGGAGGAGATTTTTAATTTTTGAAGTTGATAATCAGCAGAGTTATTTATATCTACCTGATTCAATTTTACACTGTGAATATTCTTTGTATAGTGATGCCAATTTTACAACACATTACAGGAAAACCGATAATATTGCACTAGAGGAATAATTTCTTTCCAAGATTATTTACCACAAATGCGATTTAGATGTTGCAATCTCAATAATATAGAAACAATAAGTGATTATCCAGCGTGTTAATTGACTACCAATGCTTAGGATTTGTAAACAATTGTTTTTAGTGCAAAATAATAAAAAGTATGAAATCGAAGGTTGGTTTCCTGATACTAATGATTGAGAGATAATTGTTGATGATTGTAAGACTCACGGGGGAAACAGATTGCCGCAGGAATTGCGAAAGATGTAGAAAATATTGCAAAACATTTTAAATAAAAACAAATGATGATGGAATATCCATATAAAGAAAGACGTGAATTTACAAAAAAAGTAAGACAGACAGTAAATTGGTCATTGTCTCCATTATTCGGATATTTTAGATTATGATAAAATATCCAATATCAATTAAAATTTAAATTAATAATTCATCGTACAAGCCAAATAATGAATTAATCTTTTTTGGTAAGACTGGGAAAAAAGCATATTTAAAAATTAGATAGATATTGAATGGTGGATTAAGCATAAATTTTTTTACTTCCTAGTTGTAGAGGTTGTAAACTGCTATTGCAAAATAGATTAAATACTAACAAACCAATTCCAGTAAATTTTCTAAGCGTACTGCTCTAGTTCAGTACAAAAAAAAAAACTTTTTTCCGAACAAAGATTTTAAAACTGGCATTTTAACTAGAACTGCGAATATTATTTTTTTTCAAAAAAGGGAATTAAGTTTTTTTTTTTTATTACTAACATTTCAAAGAAATAATTCTCCAAGTTTTGATAAGAACAACAATCTTTTTTCATATTACATACAATTCGAAGTTTACAAGTTATCATTAATCAAACCCGATATCCAATTGATCCATTAAGATTCGATGATACCAATAATCAATTTATGGAAGGATATGATTCTTATCGAAATCTTTGTGTAGAATTTGGAGTTGAACCACAATTAACTCCTGGAGATTGGAGACATTTATATCCAATTTTCTGTTTCGATTTAAGTGCACAATCTGAAGATATTATTAAAAATGGTTGTGATGTAACAATTAATATTGAAAAGAAAGATTCCACACTTTCATTGAGGGCTTATGGTTCATTGCTAGATGGATAGTGTAAAAACTATTCTATTGAAATTCTTAATGGAAGATGGTAAGGATAGGCTAAAGCCAGAGGAGCTTCGCTCTGATAAGTTAATTAAAATTTTTTTAACTAGAATAGATTAAAAATTTTAAACTTAAAATTTTTCATAACTAGAATAGAGATAAAAATTTTTTTGGGTAACTTAAAATTTTTTAGTAACTTGAAAAATTTTTTCATAACTAGAATAGATTTTACAAATTTTTGATAACCTTAAAATTTTTTTTATTAAAAATGTCGGCAAGCGAAAAGTTAATATTAATAATAAAAACTGTTGAATTAAAACTTAGTTAATATTGTTGACAAAAAAAGCCCCTAAAAATATTACTATTAATAAAAAAAAAGTTATTACATAAGTCACCAATGATAGAGAATATTCAATTACGAAGAAGAAAAGAATGGCGGGGATTCTCCCATTAATTCCAATAATAATAGGAGGCATAGCTGCAGCAGGAAAGTGTTGCAGGTGGGACTAGCTGGTATTGTCCAAGCAGTAAATAAAATAAATCAGAGAAGGCAGCATTAGAAGAACAAAAACGTCATAACAGGGAGTTAGAGAAAGTTGTAGGGGAGAAGGAATTAGTAGATTAATTTTATTAGTAAATTAAAATTACGTTGATGAAGAAGAAAACGAGTTCTAAAAAAATATTCTCCACTATGTTGATGATTTAATTGAAATTAAAGCAAATAAAGATGGTTCGTGGAAATATATCTTAAGTCCTAGTATGATAAGGTAATAACTCAGAACGCTTTGGTTCTTTTCGGTTAAAACAATTTTTTTTTGTTTTATCTTTTAAATTTAATTTTTATCTTTTTAAAATTGAATTCTAAAAATTCCGAAAATTTAATTAAATTAGAAATTTCTAATTTAGATTTATTGAAGTTATCTATTAAACAAAAATAAAGACTCAAAATTGTAAAATATATTGAAGGTAACGACGACAACAAAGTTTGGCTACTACCTCGGTGGGTGACATATAAAAAAACATTAGAAAAAACTTTCCTGGATTTATTTTGAGTAAATATTCGGAAAGAAAAACATCTTCCTGGTCATTTCATATACTGGGCCAGGAACTCGATTAGAGTATAGACTAGATGAGAATAATAATCCGAAACCAGGTGAAGAACCCGATAAATAGAGGTAGGATTGCGCAGCTTACCAGGCATGATTTAGCTTAATCGAAATCATGATCTAAGTTCTCGTTTGCAGCTGATAAGAAGATGATTCAAGAATTATGGAGCGTTACTTTCCTTTAAGCAATAACATTTGACACCCAAACAACGCCGAAAGATCGGATATTCAGAATCCTACATTTTAGAGAAAAAATTGACTCTGAATGTTTGTTAAGAAAAGCCGCGACTCACAAGCTAAAAAATATTATTCGGCCTAGGGTTTAATGAAACTAATAAACCCTGAGAGCAACGCTGAAACGGACTAATAACCCTGAAAGAGCAACGCTCAGAACTAATACAACTTCTGAGAGCAACGCTCGAAACCTACTCGAGCATCTGAAATTCATAAAGAGATACTAGAAAGCCTAAACTATTTATTAAAAGTGAGAAAGATATTTAATAAAGAATGATATTTGGAGTGCTGATCTTATATCATATGCCCCGAATGAAAGGGGGACTACAAATACGCATTGACCGTTGTATAGATCTTATATACACGATACGACTTGGGTAAAGCTCTTTAAAAAAAACATAGAGACAAAGTGGTCTATCAGTCTACTAGTAATATGAGTGTTTTGAAGCAAATCTTTAAAGAAAGTAATAGAAAGCCAAGGAAATTGTTTGTTGATAAAGGGTCGGAATTTTATAACCGTAAACGTTCAACCACTATTCTGAAACTGTTTATTCAACTGAAAAATACGCTGGAAAAGCAGTAGTGAATTAGAAAGATTCAAATCGGACGTTAAAAAACTAAATTATTCAAGAAATTTACTAGAGCAAAGAAATCAGAAATGGTTTTGGAGAAGAATATTACAGGAAGTTGTAGGAAGAGTTTACAATAAAGTCAAAGTTCATTCTGGTATTGAAGAAGAAACCCCAAAGAGATGCTTCTGATCGAACCCTGATTTGATACGAAAGACAATATTCGAGAATATAATTTGAATGAGGAGTTTAGGAAGGGTTGTTGGTGGTTTCGGTGGTGGCACGTGGATGATTGATGTATAATATTGATTCCGGGTTTTTATACTGTGTGGGGTATGGATTGTTGATATTGTTGCCGTCTGGGTGTGTATTTGTGGTATTGGTCGCTGTAGGGGAGGTTTTTTGTGTGTTGTGGTGGTCTGATGTTGTGTTCATTGGTAATGGGGGGGGTAGGTGATCGTGAATAGTTTGGTGTTGCATATTTCTTCCCTGGAAGGATTGTTGTTGTTTGGGGGGTGGCTTCGGTGTTAAGTGTGAGTGTGGGTTGTGTGGGCTTGAATTATTGGGCGTGGTAGCTGTGTTGGGTTGTAAGCGATGGTTGGTAGCATGTTTGGTTATGGGGGGGTGTGAGGTTATGGATGTTGAAATATATTGGACGAGGTGGGTTGATATAAGGGGTGCGTTTTGTATTGCTGTGTGGTGTGTTGCGTGGGGGGGGGGGCTTATGCGTTGGGGTTTGTTTTGTTGAGTGGTTAGGGGGGGAGGGGGGGGTGGGTGGAGGGGGGTGATTGGGGTGGGTGGCGGGAGTTTTGGTGGAGATTTTGGGGGTGGGGGATGTATTGCGTAGGTGGTGTGTGGGTTGGGGTTAGGTGGGGGCGGGTTTGTGGTTGGGGTTTTTGGGGTTTGCGGGGAGGTGCGTTTGTTAGGTAGGGGAGATGACGTTAGAATGTGAGTGAGTGAAGTCGGGGTGGGGTTCAATAATGTAAGAGTCGGGTTGGGTTAACCGAGGTATGGGACTGGTGTTATAGAGCAAAATAATTAAGGGGGTGTGTGTTTCTGGATTTCAAATGGGGTGTCTAGAAAGATTTAATTTTTGTGTTGAGTGGATATTAGAAGATAGACATCCGAATTTGCAGAATCTTAAGCCGAAATTTTTTAAAAATTGGAGATAGAGTATAGAATATTTAATTAGTATGATGAAATTTGAAAAAGGCTTTGATTGGGGCTATTGGACTAAAGAAATATTTGAAATTTCTAAAATAAATCAAAGTTATCCGATTACTTATGAAATTAAAGATTTAGATAATGAGGATATCAGAGGCCGTTTTTATCAAAATGAATTACAACGAACTGATTTTTAATTATCATTATTATTATTATTGGAACTAACGTTTCGGGAATGAAATTCCCTTGTTAGGCGTAGCCATAGAACCTGGTTCGTTCAATTCTAACATTATATCTAGAAATGGTACTCCTTTTTGTAATTTGTACAAAACGTATAAACATAATTGTCCACAATAGGTAGTGCCTGGTGTTTGAATTTGAAACGTATTGTATGTTCCCGTTCCAAGTAATTCTGTTACTTCATTTGTAGGGGGCAAACCGTATGAATCAAAATAATAGTTCTGCTGATGATTTTTAACGCCTGCTGACCAATGTACGCCTTTTTGGTCTGAAGTGTGAAGATTGGTTACGAAATTTACAGTTATTGATGGAACTTTGTTCCGGGAACTGAAGGTTCCTGTTGGCTTATTTTTTAGGAATTGTAATTCGTCTCTCATTAGAACATGAAAATTCTTTATTCCTAATTCATTTGCGATTTTCTTTAGGTCGAAATTTGTCGTAGTTTGCGTTCCATATAATTTTAAAAACTCATTTATGTTGTTCATTTTATAATAAAAAAATTTCTTAAGGGACCCCTAGAAGTTAGAAGGGAGGGGGTAGTAGAACTACGTTCATATGATATTGAAGGATATATTCTTGCGGCTTCTTCCACTTTTGTTTCTTCCACTTTTAAAGAAATATTATTAGTCACATGATATATTTTAAAAACCTGAAAGATGGATAAAATTCATGAATTTGAAATTCTCAACTTTTATGATTTTTGGTGTCCTTGAACGGTCATGATTTAAGCAATGAAAATTGTAATTCTCAAATTTTGAGATTCTTAACTTTTATGATTTTTTCGGTGTCCTTGAACGGTCATGATTTTCAAAGTAAAAAAATGATCTTAATCTCAAATTTGAGATTCTTAACTTTTATGATTTTCGGTGTCCTGGAACGGTCATGATTTTGGGGGTGAAAATTGTAATTCTCAAATTTGAGATTTTGAAAAATTTGAAAATTGGGTATTTTAAAAAACGCCCAAATTCATGAATTTATGTCGTTTTTAAAAATGTCATTTTTTGAAAAAATGGTACTTTTTGAATGGACTAAATTCATGTATTTAGGTCTTAAAAACCTGAAAAAAGGACTAAATTCATGAATTTATGTCGTTTTTAAAGATACTATTTTTTTGAATTTTATGGTGTCCTGGAACGGTCTTTTGCCCATTACCTTCATTCCTTCTGATTTTTGTAAAAGTAAAGGATGAACT
>CAJQUW010007491.1:105883-146256 GCA_907163375.1 Prostheceraeus crozeri
CAGTAATGGGAATAAGACGTTCCAGGACACCATAAAATTCAAAAAAAAGTATCTTAAAAACGACATAAATTCATGAATTTTAGTCCTTTTTTTTTCAGGTTTTTAAGACCCTAAATACATGAATTTAGTCCATTCAAAAGAACCATTTTTACAAAAAATGACATTTTTTTTTTTTTTTTTAAAAACGACATAAATCATGAATTTGGGCCGATTTTTTAAAAATACCACAATTTTTCAAATTTTTCACAAAATCTTCAAATTTGAGTTTTTAAATTTTCGGGCGAAGCCCATAAATCCATGACCGTTCCAGGACACCGAAAATCTTAAAAGATTAAGAATCTCCTATTTTGAGGATTAAGATCATTTTTTTACTTTGAAATTCATGAAAGTTTCAAGGGTCAACCGTAAACAATCATAAAAGTTTAGAATCTCAAATTTTTGAGAATTAAATTTTATTTTGCTTAAATCATGGACCGTTCAAGGTACACTCAAGAATCCATGAAAATGTTGAGGAATTTCAAATTCATAATTTTATATCCATCTTTTCAGGTTTTTAAAAATATATCATGTGTCTAATTATATTTCTTTAAGATTGTAACACAATCTCTCACATCATATGCAATGTTATTGTTAACTGCTTTGCTAACTCAGATTTCACAATCAATCTGTAGAGAACATCTGCTTCTCGCATTTTATGAATAAAAGGGCACTTTTCAAGTGTAAAGAGCTGTGGAACCTCCAACTCAATTCATTTGAAAGGAAACAATGTATGTAAGAACAATACAGCTGCTTATACCCCACTTATTGGTATTTGTAAAGACGTGGACATATAATTGCAGCATGGGTAGGAATAGGGTAAGACTTCATTGTACAATTCCATTAATCTGATAACCTAGTGACTGTCTTTTCTTTCCTTATTGCAAAATGCCTAAATTCGTACTCGCCGCAGAAGCATTTTTTTTTTCGTTTTTACAATGCCGATTTTACTAAACTTATATTAAAGAAGAGCACAAGGATAACTGCGAATAAATACTTTGAAGAGTGGAAGTTAGTAAATTTCAATCGAGGAAAGAAAGAACAAATTGGATCTCTCAAAAACAAGTGGAGGATATTACTCGTAAAAATAGTAACAGTATCTTAACATCTACTACAATTCCGCAGTTCAATGTTACAAAAGAACATTTCAGTACCATCGAAAGATAGTGCTTCTATGATTTCAACAACTGATTGCAAGTGATAAAGTGCACCATCGGAGTCGTTGCTGAGTAAGTTGCAGCTTATCAAGGTATATGGAGTTGTAAAATGAATTCTGGAATTGAGTGACAATAAAAAAAAAACAGATTTGTGGGTAAACTTGGAACTATTTAGATTTTCCTTATAAACGTAAGTTATTGTTATTTCTTGATGAAACTTATCTAGATCTACATTTCTAACCACACGTATTAATTTTTAAATTCATCTCAAATGCCCATATAGTTTTGTTAGGAAAAACAATTTTAAAGAAATCAAAATTTATATAGAAAAATTGAATCAACCGACAACTATAGAATAAATGAGGTTTGGTTCCCAAGATGAAATGAACATTAACTGTGTTGTTTCACTTTTTAAGATATGTGCAATGTACATGCATATTTGATGTATACATATTTATGAAAGACTTATTTATAAGTAGTTAAACACATTCTTGGATTATTTTGAAATGTAATTAAATTTCCTTTTGTTCTTCAGTCTGACTACCTATGAGACTGGCTATTGTATAGATCTATATTTCAGTATGTAACATAATCTTTGATATTTAAGAATGATTCATGGAAACTTAGTAGTATTGCATTTTGGATTATTTGAAATGTAATTAAATTTCCTTTTTTTTGTTCTCCAGTCTACTACCATGAGACTGCTATTGTACAGATCTATATTTCAGTATGTAACATAATCTTTGATATTTAAGAATGATTCATGGAACTTAGTAGTATTGCATTTTGGATTATTTTGAAATGTAATTGAAATTTTCTTTTGTTCTCCAGTCTCATGGTAGTAGACTGCTATTGTATAGATCTATATTTCAGTGCATATGTAACATAATGTTTGGTATTTAAGAATGATTCATGGAACTTAAAAGTAATTGCATGTTTGGATTTATTTTGAAATGTAATTAAAAATTTCCTTTTGTGTTCTCCTGTCTACTGAAAGTAGACTGACATTGTACAATTGTGTGTGATAAGATTAATTGTTGTATTATTATATTTGATGCAAAATACACTGCCGTTGTTTTCATTTTCCTGTACAAGAAGTAGACAATTATTACAGTTATTGGAAATTTATTTCATTTAAAATGAATGATGAAAATCCGACAGTTATACTGAGTAATATAGGTGATATATTACCTCAGGTTAATAACATGACTGAGTTCTTAGAAATATACGACAAACAATAACAACTAGTATTTCGATTTAAATAGCAATTTCAGGAAGATTGTTTTTCAAAATATTTATTTCAAAATATTTCTTTAAAAAATGGAAGAAACAAAAGTGGATGAAACAAAAGTGGAAGAAACCGCAAGAATATATCCTTCGTTATCATATGAACGTAGTTCTACTTTAATGGACATTGAAAAGATTAACATTGAAAAAAATTGAACATTGAAAACACAAAGATAGAGTACGCTATATGAAAGATAAGGAATCTCAATTATTATTAAGATTAGAGCATTATAAAAAATTAAGAAAGAGATGGACTAAAGTTAAGAATGTAACACAAGGAATTGGCATATTCTTAACAATAAGTTTAGGTGCTTTAACAATTGTTATATCTTCTGGTGTTTTAGTAATTCCAGTAGTTGCTACAGCTTTAACAGGTACGGGCGTTTTTGCAACTTCACTTGTTACAATGTTAGATAAATCTTTAATAACTAAGAAACGAAAATCATTAAAAACTAAGCATTTACATATTAAATAAGTCTATGATAAACTACATTACTACTTTCAAAGAGTATGTGATGATAATGTTATTACGTTATATTAGATTAAAATATTTGATCAAATAGCTAATAAAGCTAATAAAACGCCATTTCATTTAAAGTCCGAAAAAGTTGATGATAAGAATAAACAGGATGGCAAAATTTCTAGTGATGGCAAAATTTCTAATGAAGAAAATGACAAAATTTTTTTAGAAGAGCTAAAAACTTTAAGCGAAAATTTAAGCAAAACTTTATTAAACAAAACTTAAAACGAGAAAACTTAAAGCGAAAAGATGTCAAACAACAAAGCAATAAAAAAATAATTTGTTCAGTAAAATGTTTTTGCTGTATTCCAATGTTACCACAAAATTCAAATATTATATTTTAAAAATGGATAAAATTAAAGCTGATAATTTTAAAAGAATAAAACAATTAGAAGAGTTAATAAAACAAAGAAATATTATGAAAGAAAATCATCTTCAACATAGAATGATAAAAGCTGGTATTCAATCTGATATGTTTGAACAAATGCAGCAAACCGAGCAATTAAAAACTGATTTTGAGAATACTATGAAACCATTTTTAACTCTTGAAAAAGAAAGTACAAATAATGATAAACAAATTGATATAACAGATCCAGAGCACAAAACTATATTAGATGACTATGGATTACTAGAATCAAACATTAATAAGAAATTACCAAAATCTATGCAATTTGAACATTCTATTTCATTTATAGATGGAAAAACAATACCTAGATTTTATCTCGGACAAAAAGAAATATTTCCACAACCTTTTCGAGGTATAATTTTTTCACCAGATAAATCTCCTTTTAATTTAGATAGAAATTTTGTTAATCTTTTAAGAGGAGCAGATTTAAATAATTATGCTGTAGAAGATCTCATAAAATATAAAGCTATGTTATACAGAGTTTTTGCAGTAAAATCTCTTAGACGTTATAAACAATTAGAAAATTTATTATCAACGGGAGTTAAAGTAGGGAAAGGTTTATCTGAAAAACAGAAAACTGAAACAACTGTATTTTTACCAGATGATCCACAAGAATTACTAAATAGATTAAATATTTTAATATCTGCAATAAAAGAAGGACATAATTCTAGTTTCAATGAAATTCATGCTATATGAAAAGACTGTTAGAAAAGAAGATTCTAAATGAAGAGGATTATAAAAGTATAACCGGACATCTCTGATGTCCTCCAGGGCTTCGCCCGTAGCTGAAATATGTTGTTGTTTTTAATTTTTTATAAAAAAAAATATTTCATAAAAAAATATTTATTTAATTTTTTTAGTTTAAAAATGTGTTCAGCAGATTTAGACAAAATTAATAATCATTTAGAAAATTTGACAGAGATTTTGGGTTCATCAAAATTTAGTACGACGTTAAAAATTATAACAACTACTTCATCACACACTTGTAATTTAGAACCCATTCTACATTTGGAACAAAATAAAAATTATCAAATTGCATTGACTAGTTTCTCTACATTTAACACTATTCAAAACGTTATCAAAGATGTGAATGATCAATTTAGATATTCTACTGATAAAGGCAAAACATGGAAAATACTAACTTTTCTTCCTGGTTCTTACGAAGTTGAAACAATATCAAATGAAATTAAGAGACATTTAGGTATATCATTTAAAGATAAGAAACAATTACATTTTGCAGTTGAACCGGCAGTTAATAAATTTTCTCTTACTTTAGACGAAAATCATCAAGTTGATTTTAATCATGATAGATCATTGTCAAAGCTATTAGGATTTAATAAACAAACCTATAGTCAAGGTTATCATTTAGGTGAGAAGATTCCAAAAATAACTGAAATAAATTCAATTGTTGTACATTGTGACATTATTGAAGGAGGATATATAAATGGTAAATTATCAAATTTAATATTCAGTTTTCAGCTTTTACTGTACCCATTGGTTATAGATTAAATGTAATTCCACAAAAATTAATATATTTTCCTATTACAAGAAAAACTATTAACAACATTGGCATTAGAATCACTGATGAAAAAGGACAAGAAATAAATTTTGGAGGTGAAGAGATTATGATAGATCTTTTGGTTCGGAGGTATAACCTCCCGTTCGGGAGGTATAAACTCCCGTTCGGGAGGTATAAACTCCCACGCGAAGCTAGAGAAGTTTAATTTTCTTCTTCTTCTTTAAAAACAAAAATAAAATAAAAATAAATTTTTTTATTAAAAAATGAGTGAACTACCTCCATTAAATAAAAAAAAACTTAAATTTAATCATCATCCAAATTTATCTAATAAAGTTTTGTCAGTTATTTGTGGAAGATCAGGTTGTGGAAAAACGTATCTATTGTTTAAAATTTTAACGACTCCAAATTTTTTGGATTATAACAATCTTATAATTTATACAACAACGGCAGAACAACCCGTCTATCAATTTTTAAAATATGGATTTGAAAATAATCTTAAAAAAACAGCAATTGCTTCATTATTCAAAGAATATGAAAAATCTGAAGATGAAGAAGAAATAAGTTCGTGGTGTGAAGAAGCAGCAAAAAATAATCAGTTAGTAGAATCTAATAAAAATAACCATATAAAGATACAATTAATAGATGATAGTGGTAATATGCAAGATCCCTAGTAAACTAGATAAAACAATGAAACATTGTGTAATTTTTGATGATTGTGTTAATGATAGAAATCAGTCAGTTCAGAGAAATTATTTCACAAGAGGTAGACATAATAACTGTAGGTATTTTATTTAACACAAAGTATGTATTCATTAGACGGAAGTGTTATTAGAAAGAATGCAAATATATTTATACTATTTGAAATAAATGCAAGAAACTTAAGTGATTTGTTAAGAGATTTATGCGTAAGAAATAAAGATGAATTTAAACAATCGTGTAACAATGCTTGGTCAAAAGATTATGGCTTCATTACAATTAATATTGATAAAAAAATTCATGAAAGAGTTATCGAAAATATTTTCGCGGAGTGATAAAAATATACAAATATAGTGTTACAATATTTTTTTTTATTTTATATATATATCAAATTTGTCTATCTTAGAAATTAGAAAATTAAGAAGGTTCAGTAGTTATTCCATCAGGTAAAATTTTTCTTTTATCATCAAATGGATCTAATGCTAATTTATGTTCTTCTTTTAAATACATGTTATGTTTTTTTGAATTAAGTCTATAATTACATGCTGTTTTTATTTCATTATTAAATAATACATTTTTATAATCTTGAAATGTTATTTGATTAGCCACTGATGCCTTTGAAATTCCTTTTAATGTTTTATGTTTTTTAATATTATTAGTTGTATCATAACAGTAACATTTAGATTTTAAAAATATAGCTTCTGTTATGAAATCTTCATTTCCTTCTAATTCATCTTTTACTTTACATAAATCAGAAGGATGAATGATATCTTTTATTTTATCTATTTCTTCATCAAGTGTAGAATTATACGGTATTGTTAATTCTAAGAAAACAGAATCGGTATCTGTAAAGTGTAATTTATAGTTTTTGCCATAAGCAGGTGCTAAATAATCATATATAAATCTATACATAAATAGTTTAGCTAATTCTAATATAGTGAAACCAATAAAATTAAACTTATCATGTTTTACGCTAATTCGACGTAAATGTACAGCACATAGTTCATCACTAAATCTAGTAGTTCTTTTATATGTAGGTTTCCTTGTTAAATTTTTAAACCTATCTTTATCATAAATTATTTCAATATTTTGTCTATTACGCACATTTTCTAAAGTCTTACCATAAAATGCATTATTCATTAATTTGAAGAACACGTTTCCAAAATCATCTTTATTTCTTTTAGCTATTTTACGTTTTTCAATATTGAACTCTATATAATTTTTTAACCACCTAGATTTTCTATACTCTAGTTTTCGATGTATTTTGGTGAGAATCATTCCATGATCTAAATACCAATCTAGCATTCTTCCTTCAACAACATACTTTCCTTTATTGCTTTGTGTTAACATAAGTTTTTTTGTTGGTCTATATTTCTTAGGAATTAAAGATTTTTGATAATCTGAAAAATCTTCTATATTAGGAATTTTGTTTTCGGGACAGAAAGGAAAATATTTTGTTTTATCTTTTATATAATCAGGGTATACTAAATCAACTTCATATACATAACCAAAATTATTTTCACCATCATATGTTCTTTGATAATCTAGATTATTACACCATGACATTTCACCTGTTGGTAATTCTTGTATCATGCAAGAAGAATATAAGCTATTAAAATCATAATATAACAAATAGTTTTCTCTCATGAATTCATCAATTGCTTTTTCACGTTCTACTCCTTCTCGTTTCGTTCGAAAAATTTCTAATATTTTTTCTTTTTCTTCTGGAGATAAAGGTTTCATTATTCCATATTCTTGTGGATTTACTTTCTTATTATAACATTTAACATATCTATTACCTAAAACTGATGAAACTCCACCTCTATTCCAGATTCAAAAAATAATAATTTATCATATGTATTTTCTTTATAATGTTTAAGTTTAACGGACTTTGTCCTAGAGCCATCGGCTTGAACACCAGTATGTTTTAATCCTGCTAGCCATGTTAAACCTGGTGTAGAATAACAATAACATGGATCTATTCCGTAATATTCTAAACACATATCACGAAAGTTTTCAAAAAGATCAGCTAGTATTAATACATCTATCTGTAGATATTTCATTGTATAATCATACATTGTTTTACAATTTAACTCTCTCCAATTTTTTTCAGCTTCTGCATAGTCTTCGTCAGATAATTTTGATTGTTTTAATGTTGATTTAAATTTATTTATTGGTAGAAGTTGTTCTTCTTCCATAATTTTATTCACAGAATTAAAATCAGTCTTCGACTGTGAACCACAGGTTTTATCTCCAGTTATATACTCATACGGAAATATTCCTTTTAAAGGTTTTAAATTATATTTATTTAATATTTTACATTGTTCAGATTTCAAAGTTTTTCCCATAACATCTAATGAATAAGGAGTAAAAAATCTAAATGCATCTAAAATTCTAATGCAACCTAATTGCATTGAAAAATATTCTTCTTCTGTTTTACATAGTACATTTATTTGTTGTTGTTGTAATTTTTCAGATGAAAATAAATCTTTCATTACTAGATGGAAATCATATTTAGAACCATTGTAGAAATATAGAGGAACAAAGTTATATTTAAATTTATTAGCATTAAGATTACAAGAATTATGTGCTGCACCTCTATATAATCCATTTAGATGATCATGATCTTTTACCTTGACGGCAGAGCCGTCGCTTCGCTTGTCAAGATATCTACCTTTGCCATTTTTATAATTTTTTGTAAATTCTCTTCCACAGTAATAACATTTTGTTTCATTAATAAAATTTAATTTTTCTTTTTCTGTTAATGGCATCATTGGAATATTTGTTTCAAGCAATTGTGAAAAACGTCCTTGTAATTCTTCTACTTTCTTTGTAAACATTTCTGAACTATCTCACCATAGTATTTTAAATATTCTGATTTAAATAATTCAGGATAATTTGAATGAATGTACATTCCCCAACATAATGGTTTTTGTTCAAATAAATATTTTTCTTTACTTTGTTCAGCTGAACTTTTTCCAGGTGCACTTTTTTTCAGAATTATAATTTTCAGAATCGGGTGAAGCCCTGGAACTTTCCGTTCGATTTTGTGTCATATTAACATTATATGCTTCAAAATCACAATAAATAGTAAAGGGTACTTTATTTTTAAAATACCATTTATTATATTCTAAATAATCATCTTTAGGAAAAGTATTTTGAACTGCTTCATTTTGTTGGCAATTCTCCAAATGTCTATTCATTTCTTCTAAAGTTCTAAAACTTGTCATACATTGAAGACAAGGAAAATTTTTATTATCTGAAGTTTTTGTAAATATAGAAACATCTTTACACAATATAAAATGTCCCTGATAATATAATATATTCGCTTGTGCTGGTTGTTTTGACTGTTCTAGTTTTTCAAATTTATCTTGATATATTTCATGTGTTTCATTAATTTCTTTTGTAATATTAAATGTATTTTGATGATAATTTTGATTTAATATTTGTAGCTGATAAATATATTCTTTATCATATTGTTCTTTATATTGTTCTGGAAATTTTTTTAAACATTCATTTAATCGGAGCGAAGCTCCTCTGGCTTTAGCGATTCTTTATTTTCTTCATTATTTAATTCTTTATTATTTTCTTCATTTAATTTTTGAATTGTTTCTATCTCATTTTGATATTTATGGTGATATTCTTGTAGCAACATTTTTATTTGTTGTTGATAATCTATTTTACATTTTTGTAAACTTTTATTTAAATTTTCTAATTTTTGTTGATATTCTGAAGATAAAGATGAATATTTGTAATTATAATCATCAGTACGTCCTTTATAATTATTATGATTAATCATTATTGGTGATAGTGTTTTAACAAGTTCAAATTTTTCAGTACATATTATATTTCCTTGGTAAAAAATATTATGATGCATGTAATTTCCTCTATCATTATATACTATTTCTGATTGACATAAATTTTTATTATTCAAATAAAATTTTTTTGAATCTGAGTAAAGTGGAATAATTTTACCAATAGAAACATAATTCACATTTAATTCAAAAACATTTACTTCAATTAAATTTTTATTCTTTTTATGAAACTTTATTAATCTATTATAATCATATGGAAATTCATCTAAGCCATCAGAAAGATCAAATTCATTTATGTATTCTTCTTTATTATAATGACTTAGTCTTTCTTTATGATATTCTGCAGGATGTAAATGTGCTATAATACTCCACAGAAAACAATAATCATCTTCATTTTTTATGTTGATTATTTGTGGTGAACTGAAAGGTAAGAAACATAACTACCACCAGTATTATTTTTATATTTATCAATTACTATTTTCTTAGATAGTATTTTAACAAATCTCCAACCAGATTCATGTAACTGGGCTTCAATTATACAATTTTCTAATTTAAGTATCATCGATTCAAATATGGGTTGTATATCATTTACATTATGAATTTCTTGTGAATTTGTAAAATGTCCTTGTATTATTTCTTCAGGAATTCCATCAGGTCCATTTTTTGTATAAAGTACTTCTACATTCATATAACATTTGAAAGATTTCTTAAATATATTATAAAAGTTGGTTAGAATATCAGAAAAAGTTTTATCGGTTTCATTATATTCAACGGGCGAAGCCCTGGAACCTTCGGTTCGAACCGATTCATTAAATAAATATTTTATATCTGTTACGGCTTCATCAAATTCATCTATTTCGTTAAATTCATCAGTATCGCTAAATAAATATCTTCCATCTGGTACGGACGAAGCCCTAGAACCTTCGGTTTGTATGGTCTCATCTTCACTAATAAAAACTTTTTTATATTCCGAATGTGAATAATCATCAAACATTTTTTTAACTTTTATATCAGTAGGCAAATTTTCTAGATAGTTTTTATAACTATTTAATTTTAATATATTTCCTTCATCAACTCGTTCTACATTTTGTAAATGCAATTTACTATTTAAATGAGATTGATAACTTCTTTTTGTTTGCAACTTTTTTTACATAAGACACAATAAAACTTGGTATTTTCCATTTTTTTTATTTTTTTAGAGAAAATTTAAGAAAAAAATTTGTGTTTTAATTTTAGATATAAACATTCTAATATCAAGGACTTGAGTGTTATTTTATATTATTATATATTTCACGTTCTTTAGTTATTTTTTTCTTTATCACATTAAGTTTTATCATATTAAGTTTTATCATATTAAGTTTCATCATATAATGTTTTATCAAAAGATAATTTAAATTTTTTTTCACTAACTATTGATTCTTCATCATCATCATCAATTGATTCTTCATCATCATCATAAATTACACTTTTTGGGATAGGATGCCCTTCCATGATAGGATACCATTCTCTTATTGGAATATCTAATTCTAAATTACATCTTTTATCTGATAATAATATAATAGAGAAAAATATTGGTCTTTGATCTCTTTTGGAAAATTTAATAACACCACCATAATTTGAATCACTTTTAGTTTTTGTTAAAGATGATAAAATTTTAAATTGCTTAGATGTAAATCCTAATTTAAATTTTGTAGACCCCACACATAGTTGTCTAACAGTATCTTCAACTATGCCATCATTATTATTTTCAATTGTAAGAAAATGAAATTTAGATAAATTTTTATAATTACTAATATTTTTATAATCTTTTTTACCATTTACACCATTTTCAGATGTTTCTGAATCATCATCTATATTATCATAAGATTCTTTAAGATCGGGCAAAGCCCTAGAACCTTCGGTTCGTTTATTATGATTATGGTTATTGTTAATAGTATAAGGTGTAGTCCACATATAAATTTTCTCTTCTTGAGCTAAACCATTTATATAAGATTTTAATAAATTAATATTTAAGTTGGAATATAATCCTATATACGTATCATCATCATATCTTTGGGGCATTTCTAATGTTTTTTGTTTATAAATTGTGTCTCTATAATAAACTTGACATAATAATTCTTCATTATGTTTTTTACTCTCTATGTGAATGTTATATTGATTTTGTTCATCAACAAATAATCTTATTTTTTCTTTGGAAAAAGATTTTAATTTTTTAACTAATTCTTTAATATTGATATAATTAATAATTTTAGTTTCTATCCAATCAGTATTACTAATTGGTAACACTGCTCTAATAATCCATAAACATTATTATGACCTATTATAACCATATTTTCTTTATTTAATTCAACATAAGCTACATCATTATATTTACTTACAATCTCCATAAATTTAATAAATGGATCCCCGGAAATAAACAATAATTAGTTTCTATAGAAGGTAAACCTTTAGTCTGTTCTCTAAATATTTCGGCTTGTAATTGAAATAAAATATTAACATCTATACATGGATTATTATTATTATTATTATTATTATCAAAACATTTATTTTCAAATCCCGTTGATCTCGTCGAATAAGAAGAACAGGATGATGCGGGCGAATATAATTTTTTTAAATTTGGATTTTCCATTTTTTTTATTTTTATTAAAAAAAATTTTATTTTTTTATTTTTATTAGAAAAAATTTTATTTTTTTTATTTTTATTAGAAAAAGTTTTACTTTTTTATTGTTTTAAAAATGATGTTACCAAATGTTGGTGGAGGTGCATATATCCCGAATAATCGTGAATTAGAAATAGAGATAGAAAATTATATCATGAAAACTGGAGACGTTTTATCTGGACCATTGCATCTTTCTATTCTTCCGCAACAAAATACAGAGTTAACAAATAAACAATATGTTGATACACAAATCAATGACTTAAAGGAAAAATATATAAACGATGTTTTGGTTCCACTGATGAACGAATTAAAGTTGCTTAAACTTAATGACAAATCATTAAACGAAAAATTATTAAAACTTGATAAAAAGGATAGAGAGCTAGAAGCAGATATAGCAAAACTTTTTAAAAAGATTTCTGAACAATCAAAAATTTTAATATTACTTTCTTTAAATTTAAAATCTGCTGTAATTAAAAATAAACATCAGATAAAAATGTTAAAAGAACAATTAGAAGATGAAATAGAAAAACTACCTGAAAGAATTAAAAAAAATTTAAAGCAGTTACAAACTACATTCCAAAAAAAAAGGTTGATGAATTAAGTTCTAAAATTACTCAACAAATGAAAAAGATGAATAGAATAATAAATGAAGTAAACTCACTTAATGAAAAAGTTGATAAAATGAAAAATCTGAAAATCAATTTAGAAAATGAATTAAAGAAAAATTTACAAGAAAACTCTAAAGAAAATAAAGAACAGTTAGATTCTGTTAAAAGACAATTAGATGTTCTTAAAATTAAGTTAAATGCACTTAAAACGGCATTGAAGATTAATCAGCAGAAAATGCAAGTTAATAGAAAAGAAATTAAAGTACATCACACGCTGCTTGACGCAATAGATAAAGT
This sequence comes from Prostheceraeus crozeri, assembly GCA_907163375.1. NCBI lineage: Eukaryota > Metazoa > Platyhelminthes > Polycladida > Euryleptidae > Prostheceraeus > Prostheceraeus crozeri. Next base: position 118,885 of record CAJQUW010007491.1, read on the forward strand.
GCAACAGTCAATTAATAAAGTTATCTCGAAGTTGTTGTCCATTCACAAACGTAAATCTTGATCGGAGCGAAGCTCCTCAGGTTACTAACCAATCGGAGCGAAGCTCCTCGAGGCTTTAGCCGATCGGACCAAAGGTCCTCAGGTTTCTAACCAATCGTAAAAACTTTTTCTCAAAAGTCAAATTTAATCCTAAAAAATGCCTATAATTTATAAACACAATCTTAAACATTTTGCTTCAAATCAAAAAATTGCTCATGAACCACGTATGAATCCTGTTTATCATTATGATAATAGAGAAACAGTCGGAACACAAACGTTCCTAGGCACCGCAGGTGCCGTCCAAAAAGAAGGGGCTGGCATCTTTTCTGGTATTGGAAGTATCGTTAACTTAATTAAAAATAATAAAGATTTGATTACATCTGCTGCAAAAGGAGCAGCTGCTATAGGTAGTACAGCTAGTGCAATATCAAATGCTGTCAAGTCTCAAAACGAATTAAAACAACTAGAAGCTATTCGTAAACTTAGGAATGATTCTGAAGAACTAAAAAATTTAAAAAACTTTCAGAGGAAACAAAAAACAAAATTGCTAACATAACTGTGGGGGGTGAAACCTTGAGGAGCGGAGCTCCGTCTAATAGTAAACATAATGAAAATAAAAATAATAAAAAAACAATTGAAGAAATAAGAGGTAATGGCGTGAGCAGCAACCTTCGGTCTAACCAGCAAAGCTGTAGCGGAGCTGGTCTAGCAAAATTCTAAAATATATTTTTTAGTAAAATTATTTTTTGTAAAAAATTATTTAGTGAAATTATTTAAGTAAAATTATTTTAGCAGAATTTTTTCTGTCTGTGAGAAAAAAAACAAAAAGTCAAATTATTTTTTATAAAAATGTCTTCGCTTATCGAAAATAAATTTAGATTAGACGATCCTCCGTTCGTCAGTTATAATCAAAAAAAGAATGACTATATAAGAATTGCTATGAATCCCGGATCTTTCAGTAGAGTAAATACTGGAGGAGATTTAATTTTTGAAGTTGATAATCAGCAGAGTTATTTATATCTACCTGATTCATTTTTACACTGTGAATATTCTTTGTATAGTGATGCCAATTTTACAACACCATTACCAGAAACCGATAATATTGCACTAGAGAATAATTTCTTTCCAAGATTATTTACACAAATGCGTTTAGATGTTGCAACTCAAATATAGAAACAATAAGTGATTCTCCAGGTGTAATTGATACAATGCTTAGATTTGTAACAATTGGTGAAAATAATAAAAAGTATGAAATCGAAGGTTGGTTTCCTGATACTAATGATGGTATAATTGTTGATGATTTAACTCACGCTGGAACAGATGCCGCAGGAATTGCGAAAGATGTAGAAAATATTGCAAAACATTTAAATAAAACAAATGATGATGCATATAAAGAAAGACGTGAATTTAACAAAAAAAGTAAACAGACAGTAAATTGGTCATTGTCTCCATTATTCGGATATTTAGATTATGATAAAATATCATATCAATTAAAATTTAAATTAATAATTCATCGTACAGCAAATAATGAATTAATCTTTTTTGGTAAGACTGGGAAAAAAGCATATTTAAAAATTGATAGACTTGAATGGTGGATTAAGCATATTACTCCTAGTTTAGAGGTTGATAACAGCTATTGCAAAAAGATTAAATACTAACAAACCAATTCCAGTAAATTTTCTAAAGCGTACTGCTAGTTCAGTAACTTTTTCCGAACAAAGATTTAACTGGCATTTTACTAGAACTGCGAATACTCAAAGATATTTATTACTAACATTTCAAAGAAATAATTCTCCAAGTTTTGATAAGAACAACAATATTTTTCATATTAATACAATTCGAAGTTTACAAGTTTCATTAAATCAAACCCGTTATCCAATTGATCCATTAAGATTCGATGATACCAATAATCAATTTATGGAAGGATATGATTCTTATCGAAATCTTTGTACAGAATTTGGAGTTGAACCACAATTAACTCCTGGAGATTGGAGACATTTATATCCAATTTTCTGTTTCGATTTAAGTGCACAATCTGAAGATATTATTAAAAATGGTTGTGATGTAACAATTAATATTGAAAAGAAAGATTCCACAACTTCATTGATGGCTTATGGTTCATTGCTAGAAGATGTAAAATATTCTATTGAAATTCTTAATGGAAAGATGGTAAGGATAGGCTAAAGCCAGAGGAGCTTCGCTCTGATAAGTTAATTAAAATTTTTTCATAACTAGAATAGATTAAAAATTCTTAACTTAAAATTTTTCATAACTAGAATAGATAAAAATTTTTTGGTAACTTAAAATTTTTTAGTAACTTGAAATTTTTTCATAACTAGAATAGATTTAAATTTTTGATAACTTAAAATTTTTTTATTAAAAATGTCGCAAGCGAAAAGTAATATTAATAATAAAACTGTTGAATTAAACTTACGTAATATTGTTGACAAAAATGCCCCTAAAACTATTACTATTAATAAAAAAAAGTATTACATAAGTAAACCAATGATAGAGAATATTCAATTACAAGAAGAAAAGAATGGCGGGATTCTCCCATTAATTCCACTAATAATAGGAGGCATAGCTGCAGCAGGAAGTGTTGCAGGTGGGACAGCTGGTATTGTCCAAGCAGTAAATAAAAATAAATCAGAGAAGGCAGCATTAGAAGAACAAAAACGTCATAACAGGGAGTTAGAGAAAGTTGCTAGGGGAGAAGGAATAGTAGATAATTTTATTAGTAAATTAAAATTAGTTGATGAAGGAAAACGAGTTCTTAAAAATATTCTCCACAATGTTGATGATTTAATTGAAATTAAAGAAACTAAAGATGGTTCTGGAATATATCTAAGTCCTAGTATGATAAGGTAATAACCTCAGAACCTTTGGTTCTTTTCTGTAAAACAATTTTTTTTTGTTTTATCTTTTAAATTTTTTTTTATCTTTTAAAATGAATTCTAAAAATTCCGAAAATTTAATTAAATTAGAAATTTCTAATTTAGATTTATTGAATTATCTATTAAACAAAAATAAAGACTCAAATTGTAAAATTTATGAAGGTAACGACGACAAACAAAGTTTGGCTACTACCTACGGTGGTGACATATAAAAAACATTAGAAAACTTTCCTGGATTTATTTGGAGTAAATATTCGAAAGAAAAACATCTTCCTGGTCATTCATATACTGGGCCAGGAACTCGATTAGATATAAGACTAGATGAGAATAATAATCCGAAACCAGGTGAAGAACCGATAAATAGAGTAGATGCCGCAGCTTACAGGCATGATTTAGCTTATCGAAATCATGATCTAAGTTCTCGTCATGCAGCTGATAAGAAGATGATTCAAGAATTAGATAGTATTCAGAATCCTACATTTAGAGAAAAAATTGAAAGAATGTTTGTTAAGAAAGCTTTACAAGCTAAAATATTATTCGGCCAGGGTTTAAATGAAACTAATAACCCTGAGAGCAACGCTCGAACTAATAACCCTGAGAGCAACGCTCGAACTAATAACTCTGAGAGCAACGCTCGAACCTACGCATCTGAAATTCATAAAGAATATAGAAAGCCTAAATATTTATTAAAAGTAAAAGTATTTAATAAAGATGATATTTGGAGTGCTGATCTTATTCATATGCCGAATGAAAGGGACTACAAATACGCATTGACCGTTATAGATTTATATACACGATACGCTTGGGTAAAGCCTTTAAAAAATAAAAGTGGTCTATCAGTTAAATATGCGTTTGAAGAAATCTTTTAAAGAAAGTAATAGAAAGCCAAGGAAATTGTTTGTTGATAAAGGGTCGGAATTTTATAACCGAAACGTTCAACCACTATTTGAAACTGTTTATTCAACTGAAAACGCTGGAAAAGCTGTAGTGATAGAAAGATTCAATCGGACGTTAAAAAATAAATTATTCAAGAAATTTACTGAGCAAAGAAATCAGAAATGGTTGAAGATATTACCAGAGTTGTAGAAGAGTACAATAATAAAGTTCATTCTGGTATTGAAGAAACCCCAAAGAATGCTTCTGACGACCCTGATTTGATACGAAAGAAAATATTCGAGAATAATAATTTGAATGAGAGTAATCCGAATTTGCAGAAACTTAAGCCGAAATTTAAAATTGGAGATAGAGTTAGAATATTTAAATATAAGAATAAATTTGAAAAAGGCTTTGTTGGTTATTGGACTAAAGAAATATTTGAAATTTCTAAAATAAATCAAAGTTATCCGATTACTTATGAAATTAAAGATTTAGATAATGAGGATATCAGAGGCCGATTTTATCAAAATGAATTACAACGAACTGATTTTTAATTATCATTATTATTATTATTGGAACTAACGTTTCGGGAATGAAATTCCCTTGTTAGGCGTAGCCATAGAACCTACGGTTCGTTCAATTCTAACATTATATCTAGAAATGGTACTCCTTTTTGTAATTTGTACAAAACGTATAAACAAATTGTCCACAATAGTAGTGCCTGGTGTTTGAATTTGAAACGTATTGTATGTTCCCGTTCCAAGTAATTCTTTTACTTCATTTGTAGGGGGCAAACCGTATGAATCAAAATAATAGTTCTGCTGATGATTTTTAACGCCTGCTGACCAATGTACGCCTTTTTGGTCTGAAGTGTGAAGATTGGTTACGAAATTTACAGTTATTGATGGAACTTTGTTCCGGGAACTGAAGGTTCCTGTTGGCTTATTTTTTAGGAATTGTAATTCGTCTCTCATTAGAACATGAAAATTCTTTATTCCTAATTCATTTGCGATTTTCTTTAGGTCGAAATTTGTCGTAGTTTGCGTTCCATATAATTTTAAAAACTCATTTATGTTGTTCATTTTATAATAAAAAAATTTCTTAAGGGACCCCTAGAAGTTAGAAGGGAGGGGGTAGTAGAACTACGTTCATATGATATTGAAGGATATATTCTTGCGGCTTCTTCCACTTTTGTTTCTTCCACTTTTAAAGAAATATTATTAGTCACATGATATATTTTAAAAACCTGAAAGATGGATAAAATTCATGAATTTGAAATTCTCAACTTTTATGATTTTTGGTGTCCTTGAACGGTCATGATTTAAGCAATGAAAATTGTAATTCTCAAATTTTGAGATTCTTAACTTTTATGATTTTTTCGGTGTCCTTGAACGGTCATGATTTTCAAAGTAAAAAAATGATCTTAATCTCAAATTTGAGATTCTTAACTTTTATGATTTTCGGTGTCCTGGAACGGTCATGATTTTGGGGGTGAAAATTGTAATTCTCAAATTTGAGATTTTGAAAAATTTGAAAATTGGGTATTTTAAAAAACGCCCAAATTCATGAATTTATGTCGTTTTTAAAAATGTCATTTTTTGAAAAAATGGTACTTTTTGAATGGACTAAATTCATGTATTTAGGTCTTAAAAACCTGAAAAAAGGACTAAATTCATGAATTTATGTCGTTTTTAAAGATACTATTTTTTTGAATTTTATGGTGTTCTGGAACGGTCTTTTGCCCATTACTTTCATCCTTCTGATTTATGTAAAGTAAAAGATGAACTAGAAGGAAATGAAGAGTACATAACAGAAGCTGTATTTTTAAAATCTATATGTCATTGTTATAAAACAAATTCTAAAACATCTAAAACAAATTCAAAAACATCTAAAACATTAAAAGGAATTTCAGAGGCATCAGTGGCTAACCAAATAACATTTCAAGATTATAAGAATGCATTATTTAATAATGAAATAAAAACAGCATGTAATTATAGACTTAATTCAAAGAAGCATAAAATGTATTTAAAAGAGGAACATAATTAGCATTAGATACATTTGATGATAAAAGAAAATTTTTACCTGATCGAATAACTACTTTACCTTACAAATTTTCTAATTTTCAAATTTCTTAATTTTTAAAGATTAAGAAAAATTTTAAAAAAATAAATTATTCGATCACTCCGAGAAAATATTTTCTATAACTCTATCATGTATTTTTTTATCAATATTAATTGTAATGAAGCCATACTCTTTTGACCAAGCATTATTACACGAATTTTTAAATTAATCTTTATCTCTTATACATAAATCTCTTAACAAATCCCATAAATTTCTTGCATCTATTTCAAATAGTATAAATATATTGGCATTCTTTCTAATAACACTTCCATCTAATGAATACATACTTTGTGTTAAATAAAATACACTACAGTTATTATGTCTACCTCTTGTGAAATAATTTCTCTGAACTGACTGATTTCTATCACTAACACAATCATCAAAAATTACACTATGTTTCATTGTTTTATCTAGTTTACTAGGATCTTGAGTATTGCCACTATCATCAATCAATTCTATCTTTATGTGTTTATTTTCATTAGATTCTACTAACTGATTATTTTTTGCTGCTTCTTCACACCACGAACTTATTTCTTCTTCATATTCTTTGAATAATGAAGCAATTGCTGTTTTTGTAAGATTATTTTCAAATCCATATTTTAAAAATTGATAAACAAGTTGTTCTGCTGTTGTTGTATAAATTATAAGATTCTTATAATCCAAAAAATTTGGAGTCGTTAAAATTTTAAATAATAAATATGTTTTTCCACATCCTGATCTTCCACAAGTAACTGACAAAACTTTATTAGATAAATTTGGATGATGATTAAATTTAAGTTTTTTTTATTTAATGGTAATTTTGTAAAAATTTCTTCACTCATTTTTAATAAAATTTTTTTAAGAAAATTAAACTTCTATAACCAAAAGATCTATCATAATCTCTATCATCATCAGAGTGCAAAGCAGTAGCAATAACAGGAATTGTAAGAACTCCCGAAGAAATAACAATTGTTAACGCACCTGAACTTTCTGTTAAAAATATTCCAATACCTTGTGTTGCATTCTTAGCTTTAGACCATCTTTTTCTTAATTTATCATAATGTTCTAATCTTAAAAATAATTGTGATTCCTTGTCTTTCATATAACGTAGGTACTCTATCTTTGTGTTTTTCAATGTCCATTAAAGTAGAACTACGTTCATTTTTTAACGAAGGATATATTCTCGAAGTTTCCTCCATTTTTGAGGTTTGCATTTTTTAATAAATATTTTGAATACAATCTTCTGATATTTTCAGACTATGTGAAAAGACTACATAAATTTTGTAAATTTTTGGACTACATAAATTTTCGACTACGTGAAATTCTTAGACTACGTAAATTTTGAGACTACCTAAATTTTCGACTACGTGAAATTTTTAGACTACCTAAATTTTCGACTACGTGAAATTTTGATATTTTTTGGACTACGTAAATTTTCGACTACGTGATATTTTTGAAACCTCTTTTCAGTATATGAAAAAATCCCAACGAGCTTGGAACTTTATTTTTGATTTTATCCTTAATATTATTTTTATTTATAAAACTCTTTTTCAGTGCATGAAATATTCCTATACTCATTCTCAGTATATGAAAAAATCCCAACGAGCTTAAAACTTTTTTTTGATTATATCATTTTATTTTTTATTTTTATAGGTCTTTTTCAGTATATGAAATATTCCGTTTTTGCATTCTGGAGGTATCTTATTTTTTTTAGTTGTCCTGAACCAGTCATATATACATTTTTTGCATTTTTGAGGTATCTTTTTTTTTAGTTACATTTATAGTTATAGTTTATAGTTACATTTATACATTACTCTGGTCACGATAAGAACGGCTGCATGTCGTAGATTCACGGCAAAACATTCAATATCGCAAGAAGACTTATGCAAAATCAAAAATGAATAATCTATGAACCTTTCTTTCAATTTTAAAGCTCTTCTTTCAATTATTACCCTTGATTGATCACATCGATAAAAACAACTGTGTTCATCAAATTTACAGAAATCTTGATTACAATTTGTAAACAGAAGCTTGACATCTCGATAAAAAATCTGTTGTGCAGTGTAATGGGACCACATGCAGCACCGTTGAGTTATTCAAAATCTATTGAAGATTCATATGAAAAATTGTCCACATAGTCGTAGCCATGTACATAACCGTCAGAGTCTATGTCATAACCCTCCGATGTTTCTGGACCTGAATAATATGGGTCTGAGAATTCATGCCTCGACAACAGGCGGCTACCTGCAAAACAGAAGTACAATGTAAGCGAAATACAATTCACATTCACAAGCAGAAGTATGATTTACAAAGTAAGCAAGTAACACTATGATAGACAATATGTGTAAAGCTATCGAGCAAAGTGTCGTCGCCCAATATTATGCATGTAAATCTCCTTACAAAATTTGACCTTGCATTCAATTATGCACGGAATCACTCATATGATTGTGAGAGTATTGCTCACCACAGTCATGTCAAAAAGTTTTAAATTGTGAGTTGTAATTGGGTAACACTTACATCTATGATTCTGTTTTATTGATTTCTTTCCACTGATCTATTCAACAAAAAATGCAATTGTTTTATTAACGCATGACTTTCTAATGCAACCATGATTATACAACCATGGTGCATATTTACATTTACCATGAAGCATTACAAGTATGAGTCTACAAGCTACTGATTACTTGGTCCATACTTTACATATGTACATAAACAGCAAATTAGATCAGTGACTAAAAGTTGTAAATGGAAATGGAGTTACACGACTCATCATGATCAAGACGCATCGGAAAACCTTTTTGTTCATTTCTGATCAAATTATGTAAACATCGCAGAAAGAGATAAAAATTCAGATAATAGAAAGAAACTGAAAGAAATAAAGAAATAAAGAAAATACTGAAAGAAATGTCGCTCAGATTCAAGAAAATCAGTCACTTTAAATGAACTGATGAAGCTTGTATGTTCATGCGTTTATGGCAGAACGGTCGTTACTCCTCGTTGTGAGAGGCCGAGAAAGCGCTCAGGAGACTATCTAAAAAATGGTGAATGCATTGGTGTCTTTTTGTCATTAAAGAAATTTATTGAGGCTTCATTTGATTCTTCCGTACCGTGTCCCATTTCACTTGGCATTGTACTTATCTAATTCTATTCGATATACTGTACAGTACAACTTTCATAGTGCAATAATCTCTATGATTATGTCATTTATCACCAAATCCGAACAGATTCAACTGATATCAATTAACAACAATGAAATTAAATAAACGATTGATCAAATTACAGAAGCGATAAACGATTGATCAAATTACAGAAGCAGTACAAATAAGTAGCATGAAAGAAAATACAAATACACGAAGGCAAGCTAGCCCTGGAAGGCATCCGAGGTTGGGCTTCTTGAAAGCAGCATGGTAGCGTTGCCGCGTTGTAGCGAAACAGAGAGTCTCTGGAAAATCCAGTCGATCGCTTTACCATGCTGCTCTCCTTGCCTGTCGACCCATCTGCCACCTATCAGCTTGATAGTTTCCAGAGCAACGTGACCCTAAGCACCGAAAGTCTCGACGGCTATTGAGAGGAAGACGAGCCCGCCGCTTCGCCCAGAACCGCATTATCCTTCGCATCTTGGCGGCGACGAGCTGCCACAGCCTCCTCAGCCGCCGCATTTATAATGGAAGCTTGCTGCAGCGGTGAGGTGACAGTGATGTCTAAGGCAGCCGGTTGGCCCCGGGACCAGTTTGAGATGGTGATGTCGCCAGGGTGGCGTTGGGAGTCGGGGATGAAATGGCCAGTGTCAAGAGTGGGGGAGAAAGAAGAGACAGTGCAACTTGCGTGATACAATAATCAGAAAATATATGCTTTTCGTAATGACAATGCGCTCTAGCTTTTGCACTGTTGAAGCTGATTGTGCTTTTGTCTTATAGTTCAGTATTGATACTTAAGTTGTATCAAATGCTAGGACTGCTACCCCGACACCATTTGTGAAGTAGATATGTTTCGCGATGGGCTCAAAACATGCTTTTAGGGTAAAAATATCGCCCATCTGTAAACGGTCAAGATGAATTTTCTGAAAATCACTGTGTGATAATCTGCAACAAGGAAAAATTCCGCCGATGTGGTACCACAGTCAACTTCCAATTTCTGCTATCAGACGAATAAAACGCTTTTTATAATTCAATCTTCAGAAAGTAAAAAAATGTGATTTTATGAAAATATGAAAACTGAGATTACGACTTTTTAGTGACGAAGATGCATGTCAGGCTATCAAGTCTTCAAAAGTCAGTAGGGCTTAGCAGTCTCATTTCCGTATAACTACTCCTATTTTTTTTAGAAAAGGAAAACACCTACCTTTAGTATTAAAATTGGTCGAAGGTACCTCGTAGTTAGCCCACAAAAAGAACAAATTTGATAATCCGCGTGTGTTAGATTCTGCTTCGATACCTTGGAAAAATGACTTATACATTCCCTTGTGCTTCGTTTGACTCATAGAAAACGTGTGTAGCCTCATTATATCTGGGAACTGCAAAATTAGTGGCTCAGCTAATTTCTTTGTATCTGGCGCGTAAAATTCGTTTCCTTTGGACGTCACAAATGACAGATGAAAAAGGAATTGGGAATATTCTCCAGCCACTTCGATTATCCTTTCGTCATGCTCAAGGCTAAAACTTTGCCAATTTTCATTGTTCGAAGTGTCACCTATATGTACTGCAAAATCGTAGTCATTTTCACTGATTTTCTCTTCATCAATGTTTTTGTAGCAATGTCGGATACCTAAAAAATGAGAGAGTACAATTATAGTGACGTCGTTCTATCTGCACATCAGGCTAAAAAAGTCTCGTTTCAAAGAATATGCATTCGTATTTTACATTTTCAAGAGAATGACACACAATCAGGGCTGATAAAAGTCATGATTCAATCAACATGCAAATTTTAAAAACCAAGATTTTTTAAATTCAAATAAAAGAGCTCATAAATTAAGTCCTTCGAATCAACTTTTGATATTTGGTGTTGACACAGATCCGTCCAGATACAGATCATTGAACACTTTCATAATTTTCCTTCGATTGTTTATCCGAGTAATCAGTCATCCAATCAAAATGCATGCAAGGCGCAGCATTACAAGTGAATGTTCCTATGCACCAGAAAATGTAGCCTCCATTTAGACACCGGCGACTCGTTCGCCCATTAGTGAGCGTCGGCACAGCCCCACCTGGCAAATGTTGAATAATTCTGTAGAAATCTACCAATCTTGAACCCTAGTCTAACACCATTAAGCCAAATTAGAAACCGAACCTTCAGCTACAAACGTAGTATTGATAGAAGTATTGATCTGCACTGCTCGTGCTATCTCTGTTTCTCTCGTCGCGCTCCTGATTTATGCTTCGTTCTCAGTGAATATTATCAACATATCTGACATTTTTTACATCGTTGTATGCGTCTAGTGATCACGCGTCTACTTGCGGTCCTCGTATTTCTTCGCGTCGCTTCGTTATCCTGTGATCCCCATTTTCCTGATCTTTTGGTGTGATCTGTGTTCATTTTGCTGAAGAATCGTGTATTGTCAACTGTCTGTATTATCACTGCTTTCAGTCGACACAAGAGTAGTAAGTAAAACTACACTTCTGGATAGCGCAAGATGGCCGCCGTCGCTGACGTCCCCCTCCCTCTGGAACGGCAGAGTGTCGTGGTCGGCCGCCGTGGTGCTTTGGTTCTGACGTCCCCCCCCTCTGGAACGGCAGAGTGTCGTGGTCGGCCGCCGTGGTGCTTTGGTTCTGACGTCCCCCCCCCTCTGGCCGACCGTCGTATAGCGCGCGGTGATGTGGTGTCTAGGTTGGCGTGGTGTGCCGGCCAGGTTGGGAGGGTGGACTATCGTAGCTCACCTGAAAAAATCCTAAGTGTCACAGTGGCTTTGTATGGGTAAAATTTTGAAAATTTTCCTAAGTGTGGAATTTCGACCTGGGACCGTCACCAAAACATTTTTCATCAAATTTCACTGACCCCCCCGGACAGCAATCTTCTAACTTTGGTTCTAGTGAACGGATTTTGTCTTAAGGCTACTCGTTTGAAAGAGGAGAAAAAACTGCTCGACAACATTTTTTGTTGCGAGTCAATCGGACCAGTCGTTCAAAAGTTAGAGCGGTTACAAGATTTTAGGTCGGAGCTCGCTCACCTGAAAAAATCCTAAGTGTCAGAGTGGCTTTGTATGGGTAAAATTTTGAAAATTTTCCAAAGTGTGGAATTTCGACCTGGGACCGTCACCAAAACATTTTTCATCAAATTTCACTGACCCCCCCCTCGGGAGAGCTGGCTTCGATCTTGGCTTCCAGTGGACGGATTTTGTCGTGCCATAGCTCGTTTGAAAGCTAAGAGTGAGACAAATTCACTGAAAGAAACGGCTTGTTCATATCTGTCTTCGTTTAGATGTGAGGCGCCATTTAAGATTTTGGGAGACTGTCGAAAAACGACAGAGTTAGAATTTTGGACGTTTTGGGCTGTAGCGTCAAAACGAGGCATCGGATGGGAAAACGGATTTCAGATTTGGAATCAGCGTGAAATTCTCTATCTGTATGGTGAGTTTCAAGTCAATCGGAGAGAAAAATTTCGCTGACGTCCCCCCCCCCCCGGCACCGATCTTCCAACTTTGGTTCTAGAGATCGTAGAAAGTCGTGCAATAGCTCGTTTGAAAGCTAAGAGTGAGACAAATTCACTGAAAGAATCGCCTTGTTCCTATCTGTCTTCGTTTAGATGTGAGACGCCATTTAAGATTTTGGGAGATTGACGAAAAAACGATAGAGTTAGAATTTCCCAAGAAACAGCTCCAGCGGGCGAATGAAGGCTCGGATTGGTAAACGGAGGCCAGATTTGGAATCACTTGATGTTATTGTCCAATGAGGATCATCATCCAATGAGAATCAAGCATTTCTATATAAATAGCGAGCCTTCCACAGTGAGAATCATTCCATCGTTGAATCACACGAGTGACGGACGCACATTTCCTCTCTCTATTCTATTCTATTATCCAACTAAAATGGTAAGTCGCTACTTTCCTCCCTCTCCTCCCTTGAACGTAAACTTAATACAATCTTTTCCATTTTCAGGCATCTACTCCATCTGCTGCGCTAGTAGGACAAAATGGCGGTCAAACGTTACAAGGTTCGCTACGATCAGATCATCTACAACTGAGGCCAGTGGAAGAAACAACCAAGGTACATAATCCTACACCGCTACAGCGTAAATTTAAACAAGTCTTGCGTTATGACGATCATGGCGTAGTACTCCAAACGGGAATGCTCCCTTCCACGGATGTCAAGATAATGCACAATCAGTATGGGGACTACATACTGATCCCCGTGAGTCCGTACATTCGCCACCAACTTGATATTATTGAGGAGTACGTGACATTAAATATGGACATTCCTACTCCTCTTGCTCAAGAGTGGAAGGCGAGAGATGACAAGGATACTCCCTATAGAAAGATTTGGGATGGTAATCACATTTGCCTACCGGTATCACATTGGTGCACTTACTATAAGAAGGAGGGAGATCATTCAACACCCATCACATGCGACGAGCTCGGAGAAGGTACTTGGGATATCCTTTTCAAAGTGAATGGGCTATATTATGGTCGGCATAAGGATAATAAAATAGCCTCTCTCTCCATGCATATGGAATCCATCCTATACATTCCAAAACCACCCAACGTGGACGACATAATTGATCAAATCCTTAACAGCAGTGGTACGAAGCGCAAGTCGGAGAAGAATGCTGCATCAAAACGCAAATCAAAGAAGGAGAATTACTAGTCCTTTCCTAACTCTACCCTATGACAATTCGCTTATGTGATTTGAGTGTCGTAGACGTGGTCTTATTAGATACATTTTACTTCTTCGTTGCCATCATATCATTTGTGTATTTTGTCGTGAAAAGCATCGATGTATTTCTTCATTTTGTAATATGTTATAGAACGTTTCCTTAGATGTGTAAATTTCCGTTTTAGGCTTCTATCATCATTTTTATGGATTGTGAGGGTGAACCTGTACAGGAGCTCAGTGCTATTGCTATGAACAATTGGACATATCAGATTGTCAGTGTCTATCATCAACATGCCAACTGCAATCCCAATGTTGATCAATGGGCGAGAAAACACATTCATGGACTTAATCTGAAATATTTGCAAGACTATGGCTTTTCTTGTGAGAGTGCTCTTCTTATTGACTTTAAACGATGGTTAGCTGCTTTCAATGTTATACGCATCTTTTGTAATAATCCTGATAAGGAGAGGAAAGTATTTCCTAATTTAATCATTGATGATATTTTGCTCCCACCTTGGGATAGTAGAGTGAATCAACACTATCATGAAGTCACGAAACGTTTTAAGGATTTGTGTGTTCCTATTTTGTCTGTTCGTTGTAGTAGCTACATTCATAACCAATGCTTCTTTCCTCCTTACCTCAGCACTGCCAAAGTCCTGTATGGTTATCATTGCTCGCTGTATGATAGTTACCAGCTGTATCTATTTTATCTCTTTCAAACCATTGATTTATAATGCATGCTTGTTACCGTTATTCAATAAATGTTACTATGAGAAGAGTTGTTTTCATGCAATGGATGGGTTAGTTAAAGGGCGATCATGTCTTTCTCAAACGACTGCGGAACATTACATTTTCATAGGCAAAGTTTAAAAGGAGCTGTTCAAGATTATGTGATAAATTTTCATAAAGATGAGACCGACATCGAAGCAGTGGTCGATGATGCTAGCACTCTATTTCTAGAGTTAATGAATACATTCTCTGATAGCTTTGTCATGGCGCGATTAGTTGCGAAAATTAAGTTTAGCCATTTTGGAAAGGAAGAGGTGGAAAGTCGCTCTTTCCATTTTGCTTCTTATTCAATGGAAGTGGTAGATCACCCCCAAGAATTTTTTAAAAGACATATGATAAAAATTGCTGAACGTCTTAACGCATTCAACCATCATGGTAGCAGTCTAGTGATTGAAGCGATTTCAGATATTCACATTCAACTTTCCATAAAGAAAAATTGAAAATGCAGTGGTACTTGATTGTAGCACAACTGGTTTTCGAGCTATGTCTGCTCACTCTCGAAGTATATTCCTTCTGTACATGCGTCTATTATTTAGAAAAGGCTAGCAAATTCATATCTTCCAAAAGACTTGCTATAGACATCAGTAACGGCGAAACTATGTGTTGTGATGTATGTAAGCGAAAGGATGGAAATGAAAAGCGCATCTTCAAGAGATGTAAGCATGCTTTTTGTCAACGCTGTTTCATACGTAATTGCATTCAACTTTGCAAATGTAGCCACTGTGATATTGCTCATTTCGAGTGTCACTTATGTCGCAATAGTTAGTACCTATGCAAATGTGGTAAAGATAGGTTTTAGCAAAGACTAACACGGAAAATGGCGAAACGTAAAATAGCGAAACGTAAAAGTCAAAAGTTTTCTTCAGCCATTCAAGCTCTCCGACGAATGAAAGCAAATCAGCGATACAATGCTATACGACATGCGAATGATAAATTCATCCGTGAAATTATTTCTCATGTGAGGAAGTTGAGGACGAAGAAATTAGCGCCAAAACAACGAAAGTTACTTAAGCGATATGCTACGAAATTGCGTTTCATCTCCAATCCTAAAGTCACCCTTCAAAGAAAGAGGAAAACTCTAACACAAAAGGGCGGTTTCCTTTCAGCAATACTTCCAATGATAGCTCCTGCCGTGGGCAACCTATTGGGTAATATCTTTGGCTCTAGACGTTAATTATGCAAATGTTGAATCTCAAAGTAATAAAATGGATTTCAGACTTCAATGTGATAAAGTTCTGACTGTATCAGGTCCATCTCATGCAGGTAAAACTGTTTTCACGCTGAATTTATTGGATAAAAGAAGGGAGTTGTTTAAGGAACCTATCAATCGAGTGATTTGGTGTTATGGTATTTATCAACCGTCGCTATTTCAGGAATTGCAAAGTCGCAACTTTATTCGACATGAAGGAATTATTCCAGTGGATAAACTTCAGTCTAATGATGTTGTTGTATTGGATGATTTATTAAAAGAAAGTAAGAATTCAAAAGATGTTACAGATATGTTCACTCGCGCAGCACACCATAAAAGGTGCTTTATCATCTATATCACACAAAATTTGTTTCCTGATGGAAAAGAAGCTCGTACACGAAACCTGAATACACACTATTATGCTATTTCAAGAATCCGCGAGATAAAAGTCAATTTGAAATTTTAGCGCGACAAGTTGCACCCAGAGGATCAAAAGCCTTAATTGAAATTTTTCAAGCAGCTACTGAAAAACCATAAGGTTACTTATTCATTGACTTTACGCAAGAGTGTCCGGAAGAATTTAGATTTCGAAGTGATATTTTGAAAACTCCCATGATTATCTACAAACTATGAGTTCTTATTCTCGCATGATTGTTATTCCTCAGGATGAATATGTACAATTGACTGCCATGCAGCAAGTAAAGCAACCTCTTGCAAATCAAATGTATAGGAAAGAAATAGATTATCCACATCGTGCTGTATTATTACAATCGGAAACTGTTGAGCAATTGAAAAACTTGAAGAATAAGATGCGTGACTCTGTATCGACTGCTACACCTTTAGCATCTCGCGCACATGCCATATCTCTTTTCAACAGTATTGAACCCCATCTCAATGTAAATGATAGAGGAGAAATCATTACAGATGAAAATAAAGTGATTGATGCTTCACGTTATGAAGACTTGATTCAGTATGCGACACGTAGAAAGCGCCGTCAGGGCTATGTTCCACCTGGTTGGTCATACTTTCTTAAACTATTGAAAAAGCATAATGTGCCAAAATTTGCTTTAAATAATGAGACATTGAAAGAACTTGATTCAACAGTGGCTACTGCTCCAATGCTTCAGACGATGAAAATGCCAACAAATTGGTTTAAGACGTCACCTGCTACATCCCCTCCCACACTCACTAAGCAAACAAGAGGAAGAACTCGACGTAGATCTACATCACCACTAAACTAGTAAAAGGAGAACGTAAAACAGCTCCTCCTAGGAAATACATGTTCTCAGAATATTAATATGAAGCAGATGTGTTGCTTGCCATGTAATGAGCCGCCAGAGGTGAATGTCGTTGTCACTTGCACTTGCTGCGCCAGCTCTCACAATGAAACCCCTAAGCAATGTGAACACGATCGCAAAACCGCTAAAGCTAAATGCTGCAGTTGTTGTAAATGTAGAAAGGCAAGAAAACAAAAGGATGAGAAGGAAAAAGAGTCAGTCGTCATCGACTGAACGTTTGAATTCAATCTATTATGATGTAAAACATCCGGCAGGATTTGCATCTATCAAGAAATTATCAAAAGCGAGTGGTCTTCCACAATCACAAGTGAAACGATGGTTAAAGGGTCAGGCTACCTATACACTCCACAAACAAGCGAAAAAGAAGTACCAGCACCCGCCATTATATTGTTTCATGACATCGGATGAACATGGCAAGCAGATTTGTGCGATGTTGCCTCCATTTCAAAACATAACTCGGGTAATAATTTTATCCCTCTTTAAAAAGCAATCCGTCATTGATATTTTCCCTTTCTCGCGTTATGCGTGGGCTCAACCTTTAAAAACAAAGAAGGGAAAGGAGTAGCAAAAGCATTCCAAACAATTTTTCGAGAAGGTCGGATTCCAAAAAGAATTCAGAGTGATCAAGGAAAACAGTTTGAAAATCAGCATGTACAAGATTATTTGAGAGGCATGACATTGAGTTGTTTAGTGTAAAGAGTGCTTATAAAGCTGCACTCGTTGAACGTTTTAATCGCACATTAAAAAAACCATTTTGGCGACATTTTAAAACTCTGCCAACTTGACACAAAATTGGACAAAGGTTCTACAAGATACACTCCATGCCTACAATCACTCTATCCATCGTTCTATTGGACTCAGACCAGTAGATGTAAATGCTGACAATGTAGATAAAGTGCGCGAATCATTCCAACGTAAACGCACTGATGTGAAAAGTGATGTGAAAATTGGTGATAAAGTTCGTATCTCAAAAGTGAAAAGTGTTTTTGCTAAAGGGTACCTTCCGAATTGGACAGAGGAGGTATTTACAGTATCAAGGATTAATCAAAAAGACTCTCCGATCTCTTCTATCTCTCTCCCGACCACCTACAAGTTGAAAGATTACGAATAATGAAGAAATTGAGGGTAGCTTTTACCGCGATGAGATTGACTCCCCGGTAGTCACTGAAAGTGAAACATATTTGGTAGAGAAAATCATTCGATGTAAAAAACGGCAAGGTGAAGAATGGTGTCTTGTTAAATGGACTGGTTATCCTTCAAGTATGAACTCTTGGATGCGTCGTGCTGACATCTTTCACCTAAGTGATCGACAGTGATTCATGCAAAGTTGTAACTAACAATGTTTAGGGTTTGAGCTATGAATCCAACTGCCTCATTTTATTCACGACCCTCCTATGTAAGTGGTGGAGGACAAATTTACATCGGCGCTCGCCGCCAACGTGGAGGTAGCATACTTGGTGCACTGAAATCTGTTGTAGCACCTCTCATATCCAATGTCGGTACATCTTTAAAACGAAATGTTTTAAGTAATGCCGTTGGCTTTGCTGGTGATGTTGCTAGTGATCTTTCCAGAGGTAGAAGTTTTAAGAGCAGTTTGTTGAATCGTGGGAAGGAACGCGGTTTAAAAACATTGAAGCAAAGAAAGAGGAAAGACCTTTGCTGGAGTTTAACTCAACTCAAGGAAAGAAAATCACCTAAACGAATGAAATAAAGGAAGGAGGAAACATCGCGGAGCTGGTAAGGTGCGATCTTCAGTCAAAAGGCATTCACTATTGGCAAAAACGAACGTCGCAGAGAGAGGCAGAGGGCTATAAAATTAATCATTTACTATCTAGATCATCATGGCGTCCTCATCAGAGAGGCCCTAAAACGACAACGAAACAACGACGACGCAAGTTGGCATGCATATACTTCTAAACTTCTAATCATGGATGTGTAAAACTTTGGTTTTTCTTTTTTTGTTTGTTTGATCAACAAGGCCATACAGACAGATATTCTTAGTGTTTCAAGTATTTGGTAGATTATCATGCCTCGAACAGCTTGAGAATCTAGGCCACCGCTTGCTTCTGGCCCTCCCATTGAATTTGTTATTCCGGGTGGTAGTGAGATGACTATACATAGATTTGAGTTATGCATATGGACTGGTTGATATTGAGGTTTAGTGAATTCAGATTCCCCTCAACAGCAAGATGGAACTGCTAAAGTTGTGACGATACACATAAAGTTTGGACTGAACAATCTTTACCATTATTGACTACTTATACATTACATTTTAATCGTGATGTTTCTCATCTCTAATACGATTGGAGAGCAGCGGTGGAAAGGTTGGTTCAAACACACAGCGATTATCCCTTATAAATGGGGGGGGGGGGGGGGGGGATTATTTTCAATCATGTATCACAGTTTCATTTCAATCCACAGCAGCACAAAAAAGTCATATGGAAGGCCATTGGGATTCGGCCTACAGAGACGCGCATCGCAGGAAAATTTGCAGAGCGCGTTGCAAACAAACAGTGGCTTTTGTAAGCGATCTGCTATGATTAAAGATAGTAGAGTATGTCAGCTTATGGTCCGCTAAAGCTTAGACTTCTTTAGACAATCAAAGTTTTACTCTGTATATCCAGCATGGACTACAATCTGACATTGAATAAGGCCTGAATTTGCGCTGAATGATTTGCGTGTGTGTGAATGTGGGTGGATTGTTTTGAATTTGAATTTGGGGTGAATGTTTTGTGTGTGGAATGATGGATGTGTGTGAATGTTGTGTTGTGAATTGTGTTGTGAATGATGATGTGTTGTATTGATTGTGTTTCGTTGTGGGGTGTGATGTGGTTGTGAAGTGGATGGATGTGTGTGTGTTGTTGTTGTGTGTGCTTGATTTGAATGAATTAGAATGTGTGATGTTGGTGAAGGTGTGATAGTGGATGGCTGAATGATGTGAAGTGATATGGTTGAATGTTGTGTGAATGTTTTGGTGAGTGTGATTTGTGGTGTGTGCCGAGTGTGTGAATTGGAGTGAATTGATTGATTGATTGGGCAATGGAATGCTGATGTGTGATGGGAATGATTGTGTTGAACTGGAGGTGTGTTGATGGATGTGGTGAATTGTGTGTGTTTGTTGTGATTGATAGGATGTGATGGTGGATGTGAGTGTGAGATGTGATGTGTGTGTTTGTGATGTGGATATGAATGAGTGAATGACATGTGGACGTTTGTGTGAATTTGTTTTTTGGAGTGTGAAAAATGAATGTGGTGATTGTGGTGGGATGTGTGTGGTGTGTGTTTGTTGAATGGAATGATTGTGTGTGATTGGATGATGTGTGGATATGTGTGGTGTTGTTGAATGATGGATTTTGTTGTTGAATTGTTGAGATGTAGTGATGATGTGTTGATGAAGATGATAGGTGTGTGTGATGTGTGTGTGTAGTGTGAGTGATGCATGTGATTGGTTGATGATGAATGATTGTGTTGTGTGTTGAATGAAATGTGTTGTGTGAATTGTGTTGGTTTGATGTGAATTTGTGGTCGAAAATGTGGTTGAATTGTGATTGGAGTGAGTGTGGAGAAGTGATGGGAAGTGTGGTTGTGTGTTGATGAGTGAAATGTGTGTGTGAATGTGGAGTGTTGTAGTGGATGTGATATTTGGATCGATTGTTGGTGATGTGAATGTTGTGTCGTTGTGTTGACATGTGTGTTGATGGTTAGATGTTTGGATGAAGTGATGGTGATTGTGGGTGTGGATGCGAATGTGGTGTGGATGTGTGAATTGATTTGTTTTGCTGAAATTGAGATTTGGGGGAAGTGGTTGTGTGTGATAGTTTGTGGAGGTGATTGTGTGGTGAATGGTTGTGTGGAGTGGCATTTTGCCTTGTTGATGAGTGATGTGTGTTGTGTGATATGATGTGTTAAATGTGGTGTGTGTGGTGTGTGTGAATGCAGTGGGAATTTGAATGGATTTGCGGGTTGTGATATTGGTGATGATGAATGAATTGATGGTGGGTGTGATGTGTGTTGGTGACGTTTGTGAGATGATAGTTGGTTGATGGGATTTGTGTTTGTTAGTTGATGATGATGTGGTGTTGGTGATTGTGATTGTGTGTGAAGATGATGGTGTATTGTTGGATGTGTTGTGGATTGTGATGTTGTGGTGATTGTGTGTCTGAATGCTGTGAATGTAGTGTGTGTGTGTGTGATTGGAAGATTGAATGAAGTGATGTTTTGTGAATGGTTGTTGTGAAGTGGTGGTGGAATGTGATGATAAGTGTTGTGTTGTGATTGTGAATGTTTGTGTGTGTGTTGTGATATTGAGATGATATGTGTGAGATTGGAGTGAGTGTGTGAATGTGACTTGATGAATTGTGTTGTATGTTGTGAGAATGATGTGTGGTGGTTGGTGGAGAGATGATGATGTGGTTTAGAATTGTTGAATTGTGTGTGGTGATGTTGATATTGTGAATGTGGTGTTTGATAGATTGGTGTGTGAAGTTATGGTGTGTTGTGTGGAATGAAGGCATGGTGTGTGAATGTGATTTGTGATATGTGATTGTGTGATTGTGGTGAGTAGATATGGTTGTGTGTGGTGTGTGGATGTGTGAATGTGTGTGTGTGTTTGCGAAGTGGTGAAATGTGTTGGTTGTGTTTGAATGTGTGGAATTGAAGTGTGTGTTGAATGTTGGTGTGAATTGGTGTTTTGTGATATGTTTGATAGTGTGAATGTGGATTGAATGGATTGTGAAATGATTGTGTGAATGCTTGTTTGAATTGAATTTGAATGAATTGTGCTGAATTGGTGAGATGTGCTGATTGATGTGGAATTGTGTTTGTATGTGTGGTGATGTGTGTGATGTGTTTGAGTGTGGATGTTTGATTGAATTTGTGGGAATTTCGTGAATGCTGTGAAGTGAATGGTGTGAATTGTGTGACTGAGTGAGTGTGATGTTGTTGTGAATTGTGTGGGTGTGAGTGATGTTGGATGTGTGTGTTGGTGTTGTGTAGCTGGATGAAGATGTTTCTGTTGTGCTGTTGTGGTGAATGTGTTGTTGTAGGATCGTGTGATGTTGTTGATGGTGAATGGTTGTGATAGTGTTGTGTGCTGATTTGTGTTGTGTTTTTGGTGGTGATATGTTTGGTTGATTGTGTGATAAGTTTGGATGTGTTGTGAATGTGTGGTTGATGATTGGTGTTGTGTGGGTGATTGTGATGGATGATGATTGTGACAAGAATATTGTGTGATGGATGTGGTTGAATTGAGATTGTTGTTTGTAGTGTGATGTTTGTTGGTGGTGTTGAATATGTGTGTGGTGTGTGTGTGGAATGTGAATGTTGAATTGAGTGTGTGGATTGTTGTGTTGTGTGTTGTGTGTGATTTTGTTTGGTGTGTGTTGTGTATATTGGGATAGATTTTGATGGGATGGTTGTGGTGGTGTGGGGGTGTGGTTTGTGTGTGATTAGTATGTGTGGTGAGGTAGTGTGTTGTTTGGGTGTGTGGTGGTGAATGTGATGAGGTGTGGTTGGTTTCTGTGTGGTGTGTGATTGTGTTGGGGGATGATTGTGGTGTGTGGATGGTTGGGTGTGCGTTGATTGTGTGGATGTGTGGTGTGTGGGTATGGTGGAAGTGTTGTGTTGGGATGGGGGTTGGAGGTTTGGTGATGGGTGGGGGTGTTGTGTGGGTGATGTGTATGTTGTGATTGGTGATTAAGGGTGTTGGGTTTG
The DNA here is from genome assembly GCA_907163375.1 of Prostheceraeus crozeri. Taxonomy (NCBI): domain Eukaryota; kingdom Metazoa; phylum Platyhelminthes; order Polycladida; family Euryleptidae; genus Prostheceraeus; species Prostheceraeus crozeri. The sequence goes on from CAJQUW010007491.1 coordinate 141,587, forward strand.
GTGGATGGAGTGGTTGAGAATGATGTGGAATGATTGAATTGTGGTGTGATGGGAGTGTGTGAGATGTGGTGTGGTGTGGCGCTGTGATTGTGTGGTGCAGCTGCGATAATGGTGATTGAATCGTGTGTTGATGAGTGAATTGTTGGGACGTGTTGCTGATGGTGGTGATTGTGTTGAATGTTGGTTGTGCGATGGGAAATGATGAATGTGAGGGTTGAGAATGTGGTGTGTGGCATTTGTGTGTGTGGTGTGTGTGGTTGTGAGATGTGATGTTGGTGTGGGTGTGTGTGTGGTGTGTGTGTTGATGTGGTGGTGTTGTGTTGTGTGTGTGTGTGTTGATGATGTGTTGGTGTGAGATTGTGTGTGTGTGTGTTTGTGTGGATGTGTGTTGTTGTGTTTGATGGTTGATGTGTGTGTGTGTGTGTATGTGGTTGTGGGAATGTTGTGAAAATTGTGTTGTGTGTGGTGTGTTAAGTGATTTGATGATGTTGTGTGTGTGTGAGTTTGGTGTGATGTGTGTGTTGAGTTGTGTGTGTGATGTGTGATTGTGATGGTGTGGTGTGTTGTGTGTGCGTGGTTGTGAATGGTGTGAGTTGATGTGTGTGTGTGTATGTTGATGTGTGTTGTGGTGTGTGATGTTGTGATGGTGGTGGTGTGTAAGTGTTGTGTGTTTGTGTTGGTGTGTGTGTTTGTTGTGGATGATGTTGAGTGTTTGTTGTGAGGTTGTGTGTGTGGGTTGGTGTTGCGCTGTTGTGGTGTGTTGTGTGTTTGTGTTGTGGTGGCTGGTTGTGTTGTGTGATTGTGTGTGTGTGAGAGTGTTTGTTGTGATGTGTGGGTGTGTGGTGTTGATGTGAGTGATGTTAGTTGAATTGGTGTGTGTGTGTGGTGTGTGTGAATGAGTGGTGTGGTGTGTTGTGGTGTGTAGTGTGTAGAGATGTGATGAGTTGTGTGATTGTTTGGGTGTGTGGTGTTGAGTGATTTGAATGTGGTGTGTGTGAATTAGTGATTGAATGGTATGATTGTGTTGAGTGATTTGGTGTGTGTGTGAGTGTGGAATGTGTGTGGTGTTGTGTGGTGTGTTGTGTGTGGATGGTGTTGTGTGTGTGTGTGTGTGGTGTGTTGACATGTGTGATTGTGTGTTGTGTGTGTGATGAATGTTGATGATGTGAATGGATGTTGAGGTTTGTGAATGTGTGTGAGTGAGTGTGTGTGGTGTGAGTGTGTGTTTGTGTGTGGTTGATGTGTGTATGTAGTTGTGTTGTGTGTGGTGTGATGAGTTGTGAGTTGTTGTGATGATGTGTGTGTGTGTGTGTGTTGTTGTGTGTGTGTGTGATAGTGTGTGTGGTGTGTGAAGGTGTGAGATTTGTGTGTGTGGAGTGTTGAGTGTGTGTGTGGTGTTTGTGGGGATGTGTGTGTGAGTGATTGTATGTGAATGTGTGTGTGTGTGTGTGTGTGATGTGAGGTGAAGGTGTGTGTTTTGATGTTGTGATTGTTGTGTGTGTGGTTGATGGTGTGATGTGAGAGTTGTGGTGTGGGATGTGTGTGTGTTGATGTTGTGTGTGATGTTGAGGTGTTGTGTGATTGTGTGTGATGTGTGTTTGATGTGTTGTGTGTGTGTGTGGTTGTGTGTATGAAGTGTGGTGATTGTGTTGTGTTGTATGTGTGTGTGATTGTGTGATGGAGTGTGTTTGTGTTGTTGTGTTGTGATGTGTGTTGTGTGTGAGTGTTGTGTGATTGTGTGTTTGGTGAAATGTGTGTGAGAATGTGAGTGTGATTGTTGTTGTGTGGGTGTGTGATGTGTTGTGATGGTTGATGGTAGTGTGGTGTGAAGTTGTGGGTGTGGTGGTGTGTTGATGTTGTGTGTTGTGTGTGTTTGTTGTGTGTGTTGTTGGTGTGAATGTGTGTGTGTTGTGGTGTGTGTGAGATGTGTTGTGAATAGTGATGTTGTGTGTGGTTGAGTTGTGTTGTGTTGTGTGTTGTGTGTGTGTTGTGTGTTGTTGTGGTGTTGGTGTGTGAGTGTGGTGTGTGTGTTGTGTGTGGGTGTATGTTGTGGTGTGTGTTGTGTGTGAATGTGTGTTGTGGTGTGTGTGTGTGTGTGTGTGTGGTGATTGATGTGGTGTGAGTGTTGATGTGTGGGTGAGTATGTGTGTTGTGTGTGGAAGTGTGTGTGTGAATGTGTGTGTGTGTGTGTGTTGATGTGTGTTGTGTAGTGTGTTGTGTTGTGTGTGGTGTGTGTTGTGTGGTGTGGATGTGTGTTGATGTTGATGTGTTGATTGTGATTGTGTGAGATGTGTGGTGGTTGTTGATGAATGTGTGTTGTGGTGTGTGTGGTTGTGATTGTGTGTGATTGTGATGTGTTGTGTTTGTTTTGTGTGTGTGATGTGTGATGTTGTTGTGTTGGTGTGTGTGATTGATGTGTGTATTGATGTGTGGTGTTGTGATGTGTTTGTGTAGGAATGTGTGTGTTGTGATGTGTGTGTGTGTGTGATGTGTGATGTGTTGATGTGTTGGTTGGTTTGGTGATGGTGTGTTGTGTGGATGATGTGTGATGTGATGTGGTTGGTGATTGGAATGGATGGTGGTGATTGTGTGATTGTGTGGTTGTTGTGTTGAGATGTGTTGTTGTGTGAATGTGTGGTTGATTGTGTTGTTTGGATGATGTTGTGTGTTTGTGTGTGTGTTGTGAGTGAATGTTGTGTGTTGTGTGTGTGTGGTGGATTTGTGTGTGGATGTGTGTGTTGTGTGTTTGATGTTGTGTTGTGTGTATGTGTGATTGTGTGTGTGATGTGTGTGTGTTGTGATTGAATGTGTGGTGGTTGGTGAGTGATTGGTGTGTGGTTTGGTGTGGTGTGATTGTGTGATTGTGTGATTTGGTGATGATTTGTGATGTGTGTTGTGTGTGTGGTTGTGTGTGGTTGGGTGTGGTGTTGATGTGATGAATGGTTGTGTGTGTGTGTGAGTTGTGATTGTTGGTGGTGTGTGTGAGTGTGTGATTGTGATGTGAGTGTTGTGGTGTTGTGGTGTGTGTTGTGATGTTGATGGATTGTGATTTGGTGTGTGGTGTGTGTTGTGGTTGTGTGTGTGTGTGTTGTGTGTGGTGATGTGATTGTTATGATTGTGTGTTTGTGTGTGTGTGTGTGATTGGTGTGTTGTGTGTGAATGTGGTATGTGATGTGTGTTGTGGTGTGGTGTGGTGATGGTGTGTGTTTGTTGTGATGTTGTGTTGTTGGTGGTCTGTGAATGGTGTTGTTGTTGTGTGTGTTTTGAATGTGTGTGTGAATGTTGTGTGGTTTGTGTGTGATGAATTGTTTGATTGTTGTGGATGGTGGAAGTGAAGTTGATTGTGTGTGTGTGAAGAGTGTGTTTGTGAAGTGAATTGTTGTGTGATAGTAGAGTATTCAGTCTATATGGTCCGTGCTTTTAGACCTCTTTAGACAGTCAAAGTTCTTATGTGTAATACCAGCTGCGATTCAAGCTGACATTGAATGTGCGCTGTGAGTGTTGCGCTGGAATTGCATTTGCTAAAGTTGACAATTTTAGAATTCATGTGGAAGATATTGCACTTTACATTCGTCGAGTAGTACCGAATCCAAGTGTCATTATAGAGCATGCTGAAGGTCTTAACCGCCAAAATGCCATTTAACCCGTTCAGCATACAAAGCTTCTCACCTTTACAATTCCGAAAGATCAAAAGAGTTTCATGAAAGATGGCCTCTTTCCATCGGAAGCACCGAAGCTCCTCATGGTGGCAATGGTTGAAAATGATGCATTTAATGGTAATATAAAGAAGAATCCTTTCAATTTTAAACACAATCAGTTAAGTGAAATTGCTTTACGTGTAAATGGTGTGAGTCATCCTGGTCCACCCTACAAACCAGATTTTGCTTCGGATCAATTTATGCGCAGTTATGTTGATTTTATGGATGTCTTTGGCTTTTACAATACGGATGACACCAACGGACTGACTATGAAAGAGTTTAAGAGTGGATATACTATTTATGCATTTGATTTGACTGCTGACAGCGATATTAGTGCACCCTATCGTCAAGCGAACGTGCCTCATAATATTCGTTTGGATTTGACGTTCAAAAGAACACTACCTGAGACGATCAATGTATTAATTTATGCAGTCTTCGATTCAAATATTGAAATTACAAAGTATCGTGACGTGATTCTTCAGTATAATCGTTAATGAGTTGGTTGATTGCTGACGATATTAAGACTAAAGTGCAGCGTAATGCAGACGAAGCGACGTTGAAAGCTTTCGATAATGTCTATTCACTCGATACCTTACCACCTGCAGTAAATCACTATCCCATCTTTATTGTGCTAAACACTCATTCGCAGAATTTAGGCGGTGAGCATTGGAAAGCGATCTTTATTGGAGAAGACCGACGTGGTGAACTATTTGACTCTCTTGCTCAACCTCCAAATATACCAACACAGCAGTGGTTGAGAAAACATACGCGTCAATATCAGCGAAATGAACGCATACTACAACATCCACTTTCATCAACGTGTGGTGCTTTTGTACTGTACTTCATCTTAAAACGTTTACATGTATCTCGATTTGCATCTATTATTCAAAACTTTTCATGTAATCCATACTCTAATGAAAAAATGATTTGTAAGTTCTATCATGATTTGAAATAAAAACATCATGTTGGAAA